>JAQIWZ010000140.1:0-27567 GCA_034697245.1 Malaconothrus monodactylus | reverse complement strand
TTAAGCACTTCTCTTACTGTTATCCGATCGGTGTCTTCACTCACTCAAACAGTTCGAATGTGTGCTTCGAAGAGTCATTAGTTGTTTTAAAGAGTTTTAAAGAAAAACAGTCTCGAAGCAGATCTTGATTGGACTGTGTTCTGACTTGCATTAAAGAAAATAAAAGCCATAAGGAAAACATTGAAAACTAGGGAAGACGTTGACAACTAAAGACATCAAATTTGGTGCTCTAGTGCTATATTTTTTTAGTCGCTCGTGAACCAGTAGTGCATTTTATTTCTTCATCGAGTAAAGTCATCCGTTCAAAAGTGGAACGACTCTTGAATGTGGTTTCGCTGTGCATAATGTGAAGTTTTCTTCATTTTATTTCATCTTTTATTGTTCATCATTTTATTTTTGTGTTATTCTTGTGTTTCTTTATTTCCGATCTCTTCATTTCATTTTTGTGTTATGTTTCATAATAAAGTGGTTATAAGTGTTTAAGTTATATTTGCTCTTCGTTTAAGGCTCTTCTAAAGTAATATAATCTTTACTTTTTTGGTGACATGGATTTGGTGTGGAAGTAAAGTGATAGTCAGTTTTAAGTGTTGATTATATACTGCAATAATTAACTAAGTTATGGTGTGTGTGATATTCAACTTTTTTATTATTATAAATTAATCGTATAATTAAATTCACATATTTTTATTTCAACATTTAATTTATCTGAAATACTTGTTCTTCACTGACTTCTACTCTCGACTACTATCTATTTTCTGTCAGTCATTTATAGCAAAAAGTAATTTATATTTATGTTACAACACTTGGATATCAGAATCTATTTGAGAATCTATCAAATTATTTGTCCGTCACATCACTAATTCTTTTAGTATTAGTGTTGCTGTAATTTTTGAGTGATGTCACTCTAACCAAAAATTCACATTCATATACATTGCGAAACATAAGAAGGCACTAGAATTTGGATTCAAAAAAATGCAATTCATTTTTCATTCTTTAGAAAATCTTATTTTAGATAAACATTTCTCAACCAGAAAAAAATTTTCATTCATTGTGAAACTATAAATTTGTGCCAAAAAATAAAGAGAGACTAAAACGAATAAACTAAAAGTTAGATTTACTCTAAAGAATCAAAAAAGCTTACGATTCGAAAGTCGATTAAATATTATTCGCATGACTAGATTGGAGTCAACTTTTTCTTCGAATGGAGAGCACATCTTATTGGCGCTGTTCTTGTGTTTGCGGCCAATTTCTATTATTTATAAAAGTATTGTACTTGTGTTGTATTTATGCACATCAAACCTATTCTAGCAATTGCTTATATTTGGTTACTCCGAGGGCAAAACAAAATAATCAACAAAATCTAATCACGTATTTTATCAAAGAAGAAGAAAGAGTAGAAAAGCATTTGAAACAAGAGAAGTCGCAAATATGTCGAGGGAATCAATATTTATTTCGACCTCATTATTCTTAACCAGTCGTATAGTTTTGCTCACATTAATTATCTCATGGATATGTATACACACGAACGGTAATCGTTATCCACCATTTCAGATATTAGCAATTTTACCACAAGAACAAGCGCCACAAATATCGAGAGAACTGAGACGAGCACTCGCCGAATGGGAAGTATCCAAACATTCTTCTCTATCATCAAATCTGGTCAGATCTGTAAATAGTGTCTCCGGAATCAGTGTCTCAGATATAGCATTATTTGTTAGTCCAATACCAGTAAGCAATGACACCCAACGTATATTGTCCTCATTGTGTGACGCGCTCGAGATTCACAATCCCTCTATTGTATTATCACTTCTGGATCGGTCGCGAAGTTTTTATGCGGCTATGATTGCAGAAAGTGCTTCTCTTCCTTTTATATCACTCACACAGGAATACCGACAAGAATCGGCGCTTCAGGTGAGCTTTTGTTATTAAAATGAATACCTAATCATCTAAATAAGTGCTTTTGTAAGTGCTATTGTAGGCCTTAATTCATCCAAAATTACATTTTCTCTTGTATGCTATCATATAATAATACAAATTATAAAGCTTTTAATCAGAGATAAAGTATATTTTAAAAACTAAATCTTTTGGGTAGTGCTTAACAAACAGTATGTAGTGTTGAATTGACGAAAGTTAACTCATATTTGAATAATTCATATACTGAGCGATTTGGGAAATCTCTTCTCATATGTTTAATGTAGAGAAGAAAGTAAAACAAAAGAAATCAAATAGTCTTTATATTCAACTTAATTTATGCCTGATTTCAGAAAGTAGAGAAATACCATTAAACCGCATCATTAGTTTTCGTATAATTTGTCGCAGGAATTCATGACGAGTTCATAAATGAGATTTAAGTGCAACTACATTTACTTCATGTTTAAACTCAAAATATGTGAAAAACAGGTAAAACTTTGGAGAGATTGGATACAAAGTCAGTATTACGAAAGCAAATATTAGAAAACTGGTGTAGAAATTGTTTAACGCCAGTAATACCACTTTCTTGCAATTGCACAAACATTCCTTCCAACTTAAAGTGAGGCATGCATTAAGTGCTAGTCTAAGAGAGCTTTAATGTTCGGTTAACAGTACAGCTTATGTTCAATTCTACATTCGATTCAATTTATTCAGCTTTAAATGTCTAAAAAGATAATTTCTCATCAAAATGTGAATGTTCATCGATTTAACTTTCAATTCTGACTATTTTATTGACACTCAGTCTTTGACAAAGATAGAAAAATATTGATTCATATTTAATATGAAATCAATTAAGTTTAAGACTCATTTAAGCTCTTAAGAACTCAATCATTACATGATTTTTTAAAAAACTTTTTATATAAGTAATAGTCTTATAAAATCCTCTAATTTAAAATTTGTGGTAACAGTCCATGACTTCAATTTATAATTTTTAAAAGTTTTTTATTTTTCATAAGGAATTTTTTTCCGATATTAAGTAATGAATTTCCAACTGTTAAGAACGCTTGTCATTAAAAATAATTTACGCAATAAATCAATTTCAATGGGAAGATATTTTCAATTTGAGAAAAGTTCAAAACACAAAAATAATAATGTCTTGAGATTTATTTATAAAGTTCAAAACCATCTTTTATTCTGTAGGAAGTTAGAGACAGTTTGTTTAGTTAAGCGATTTGACTGTTTGTTTCTTCAATGCTTGACTAATGTTTTGTTTTTGATGCGAAAATCTTTTTTCTCGATATTTAGTACTGAAGTACTACTCAATTGATTTAAAATCTATGAATAACATTAAGGTATTGTTACTCTAGTTTCAAAAATTTATAGTTTTTAAACAAATATCCTGTTAACAATTTCTCTATATTAATGATCTAAATGAATGGAGAACTCCAAACATCTAAAAATGAATTCAATATTTTTAAAGACGTTTTTAAAGTTACATAAAAAAATACATTTTAATGATTTGAAAATTTTGTCGTTATGACAAAATATTCTTAAATGTGTCTTCAAGAAAGACTACACTTTTCTTATTTATATCATTTGAAGTTCTTCTATAGAACGAAAATAGGAAAGTGACAAAATTAATAACTTTTTGCATTAACTAAGAATTATGACATTTTCTATCTCTTATTTGGGGAATAAAATATCAATTCAGGAAAAATACAGATTATTTAGAGCTTATTATTGAGCAATAAATCATTTGTATGTTATAGTAATAATTCAAACTGAACTGTGAATTTGTTTATTTAAAATTTATTTATGAGTTGAACCTGAGATATTTCAAACGTTTATTAAATTTGACTTTTTTCCCATCCATGACTAACTTATTTATTTTATTTTCTATAATTACAATCAAGTTTTGAATATTCTTTATCTAAAATTTTCTTTAAAACTGAAAAAATTATTCTTAAAAACTCATTGATATTAAAATTTAATTTCAATTCAGCAGTAATTCCCTAAATAATAATTATTAATTTTAATTTTAAATATAATATTCACATTTTGAAGTACATTAAATATGGAATAATTAACTGAAAAATAAAAGTTTCTCATATTTATTAGTTTAAAAAATTCTTGAATTTTAAATAATGTTAAATTTTATAATTTAAAAGTTATAGAAAATGATTAAAATGATATATAAAATAAAATGCAATACTTTTCGACTAAATTTTATTATTTTGACATATCTTTATTCTCAGCTCAAATATGTGGTAATAATAATAATATTTTCTACAATTTTCATATCGATAAATGAGAAAATGCTTTAAAATTTTATCTATATTTTACTGCAATATGTTTAAGCAATTCCCACAACGAAGTCAATTGACTAGAATTTATTTCAAATGTCTGGCTATAAAGTTAACACGATTTTTATTCTCAGCAGAAGCTGTTCCAAAACACTCAAATTAGTTCTATGAACATAAAAAGAAAAAGGACTAGAAATCATAATCTTGAATATTGATATATCGACATGAGTCAAAATATAAACAAATATCATATTAAGAAAATTTTTTTTATTTTTTTACTCAACCTTTACGTTTACAAGAAGTAAAAACGTAACGAAAAGAAGAATTAAGAAAAAATAAACAGAATTTATTATGAATGAGATTTTTAGGAATACTCTCTGCTATAATATTTATGACAAATTCTTAATGCACTTTTGTTTCCTGAATGTGAACATCAAATAATTAGATTATTTTCTGGTTTTTTTAAGTTTGTTCAGTCCATCGGAAATGAGAATTTCTTGTGCTTCACAGATAATTAAATGACGTTGAATTTGAAGAAAAAAAACAATGATTTTTATGTGAATAAGAGATTTTAGTGCACATCTTTTTCTTAGAGAATCACTGCCCCATTTTATGCTCAATAATGATACCCGTATTGTAACATTTATTTTGATGGTATTTTTTCGAGGCATTCAATGAAATCAATATAAACCATAAGCCTGTTATAGTTTTTGAACTCTTTTTTCATATTATTACCCGATCTTTGAAGAGAAAGGTGTAGATCTTTTTTTTGGAAATGTTTTTAAATGGCTTTCAATCAATTATTTTCTCTAATATTTCGAGAAGAAATAAAAATCTCAAAATGACATAAAATGTCTTAAAACCCATTAAATCATTTAGTTTGATATTCATTGGTTTCATTAGGATTTTCACTGAAAATGTCTCAACATTGAAAATCAAATCAATTTTAAAAGCTTTTTCGTAGAGTTCTTTCTGTTAAAGTTGGCATAATTTGAATTATAGTGTAAATCAAAACTTTAAAGCTTTAAAACTTTGACTTCGATAAAAACTTATTTTTACTTCGATTAAACAGAGAACATAATTTGCGACAAATATTGTGTTCGGTTTTATTTAATCCATTATACAGTACATTACCTTTTTTTCATTAGAGAGAATAATTATTATAAATTAAACTAATATTAGAATAATATGTTTTTAATATTTCTGTAAATTCAATCAACTCATAAAAAAATAATTATTATTAAATTAGAGTTTTATGTATTTTAGACAAATTGAGGACAATTGTACTAATGATCTGTGGAATTAGAAGAAGGCATTATATTCCTAAAGCTCACTTTATTCATCATTTTCATATTGAAGCTTATATTTTATTTAGACTCTGTTGACATTATAAAAGTTGTCGCTCTGATAATCGTTTGTTCCTCAGTCTATACCGGAAAATAGATTATTTTAACTATTTGTGCAAATAAAATAGTTTCCATCATTAATTTGAGAGCACTTTAATGGAGGAAAACTTAAATGATTAATGCAAAGCACACTTATCGCAGTCTTTTTCACTTTTTATTCTCATTTTTACAAAGATATTAAAGAAAGTTAATTTACTCGAAAAGACATCCAATAATAAAACCAATTTTAATAAAAGTTTTCTTGACTAATAAGAATGAGATCAAATAGGAATACGACTAACTAATGAGTTATGGACTGTTATTTTGCTAATACTGGTATTTAATTTAGATGTTATCATTTTTTCATATAATTGTCTTAAAATAGGCTGAAATGCGTTTCAAAATCGATACATTTTTTGAAAATTTAACTTAAAATACGGTGATTTAAAAACGGCTACTCTGTATACAGTCGAACGGCATCACAGCAACTCTTAAGCTACAGTTAAATTCATAAAAAATAAACACATAATTTAAATTGAATTGCAAGCAATGAGCTATTTTATAACATTAACTTTTGTTCAAAATATTTAGGACAAGAAAAGATTAATAAGTTTAAAAAGTAATATTGATTTAAAACCCAAAAGTAATGTTAGATAATAACCAAACAATATTTGATGTCTCAATAAATAAAAAACATAATGTGTCGTAAAAAATATTTTCAAAAATATTGTCTGAGGATTAGGTAGAATGACATTCATAAGCAATCTCAAGATAGAGTTTTAGATTGAAATTCTAAATTAACGCATGAAACGGTTTGTAATAAGAGCTGACTCGTGAGCACACACTCTAATCATCATTCAGTAGATTCGAGTGGAAGAGTATTAAACTTAAATTCATGAACCCATAGTTCCACAAGACCTGAATTCTTCGTGTTAAATGAACTATAATCACAATTTTTATGATCATTTTGACTGAAAAATCTACAAATTTAGCTCAAAATTGTGAGCTATTTATGATCTTTCATGTTCAATAAGAAGTCTTGAGTTGATGAGAATTTATTGTTGGATTCAATTTTATATAATGATCAATATTACAAGTATTTTATTGATAGAATAATTATAATTTTGAAATAATCAAATCTTCTTAACTTCATTTGAGTCCTTATTGTTGTTATTCTATCCTATGTTCTCATTTTCAGCTAATTATACTTGCGTTGACTGCTTTGAGTTTACTTATCGAATATTATTGTTAAAAGTCATTGAAACGATTAGAGATCTATTTGACACTAATCCTATTTTTTATATGAGCAAAATCAATATCACAATTAAAAATATTAAAAAATACTGTGCATAATATGAATATAATTAAAATAAGTGCAAAGAAATTCTTGAAAAAGCTTTTTATCTGGTTTTTAATTGTGAAGACAAATCAAATCTCATGAATAAAATTTCATTATTCAAAAGCAAATTAAACTTTAAAAATTGTTTTCTTTATTATCCCTATTGTGTTACTGCGACTGACATTTTTATAATAATATGACTTATTGTAGTTTTGCACTTATTGTAAAATTTTCAAATAATTTACTTAAAGTTATAATGCTTTACAATAGCTTTTGTGAATATATTAATCAGAAAAAGGAATGCTTGGTTTTAAATGCAAGAGTTCTACAAATGTATAATTAAGAAATTTTAGTGAAAGCATATCATTAACATAATTTTGATAAATGGACGGATCGTTCTGATGAGTCGCTATCGATTCTGTTGTTCTTTGCACACAAAAACTACTACAGCTTGCATTGAGTGCTCTCTCTCTTTCTCTCGCTCACTCTCATTCTCTCTCTCTCACTCTCTCTCTCTCGCTCTCTCACTCTCTCTCACGACAACTCTTAAACTCTCGCCAACTTCTCTCTCATCGTTTGATCTAAAATGTTAATTGAAACTCGTGAACCAATAACATCAAAGAGTCGTTAAATAACTTATTTAAAATAAGTGAAATACAATGAAAAATTATAATTTTCGATGAAGTTTCTGAACGCCATTTATTATCGAATTAATTAATCGAAAAATGAATTTGTTTGAAAAAACTAATTATCAGTTTATTTTCTAATATATTAGCAATACTTTTATTTTCAAAAATATTTTCAGTTTAAACAGATCTTTATTCAAGTGTTGTTTTTCATGAAGCTTAAAGGCATCGATTTTAAAATTAGTTTAATGACTATAATTACATTAAAAATCATTAAAATTTTATCAGTTCAGCAGAAATGGACTGAAGTTAATGATGAATCTATAAAATTATTGAATTTCTTACAATAAGTTTCATTTGAAATCATATTTACATACATTTAATCATAAAGTTTGAAAAATTTGATTGTTAACTAACGTTTTTATTTGATTACATAGTTTGCTACTTAACAAGTCTATAGTCAATGAATTTGAAAATATTTTTAAAAAGCAAAATATTGAATAGTTTTTGATCAATACGAAAAACTTTAAAATTAAAATAAATTATCGCAAAAGAATCATAAATTATTTTTTTTTAACTAACGTAAAATATTTGAAACCCATAAATTTTGAGTTTTAATTAATGATGTTTTTATCTTTAATTCTTTATGAATACCTTTTCATGATCTCATTCATAGCTTTATATATAATAATATATCGATCAAAATCAAATTCATAACTTCCTTTTGATTCTTGATATTTGTTAATTGATCATAAAATGATTTGATTTTTATAAACTATCTTAACAAATAAATGTGAAGTATTAGGTCATCAAAATTTGATTACTTAAGTGATACTGAGCTTCATTTATAACTCATTTATCCAACTTATTTGATGCTAAATTATCGATTGAATTCAACTCAAAAGCATATGAAATATATGGTATGACTTACATTTGAATCTAAGCTCATCGGGTTCTATATTCATTCTTGAGAATAAGGACTTCAAAATAAGAAATGCAGGCTATCATCGATTGATATGAATGTACGCAATGAGAATATACTATCAGAGTGTGTATAGACTTTGTCAGTACCCCAAAAAATATACAATAGATTATGAAATGTGGTTTTGGTCGTGTATTATTTCTGGAAAAGTTTAGTAAAAGTTTAGTCATTTATTCAAATAAGTTTGTTTATTATCTTTTATGAATGAAAGCCATGGAAATAAGAGAAACAGTTACTAAAGACTTTCCTTTTAAAAGAGAGCACTTAATGATTTTCAAAGCATTTGATGAATTTGATCCAATTTTATTCAATTTTTTACGATTTCTTATAAGCCATGAACGAGTAAAAGCATCTAATATTAGGACAATTGAGCATTTTTTCGCGAACCTACTCTTTATTGAACACAATGTAACGTTATTACTACAGAATATAATAAATTGCATATTCACTCGCATTCCCTCTTTCTTCCCTTCGAGTTATTCACTAGAAAATGCTTTGAGCTTCAATGAAAAATATATCTATACGAGAGTTTTTTATACTAAAAGAACAGCTCTTCTTTGACAGTCACCGAATTTCGACTTGAGTTAGTATCAGATGATCACAACCTGTATTTGTTTAAACGTAATTCTATTGTTTCGACCAAATTCTTTCAGTATCTAAGATATCAAGCGAACAATAAATATGGTTGCGTTTCAGTGACATATTTATCATCAAATATCTAATATAGAAAATTATGCCAATAAAATAACTTCATAACTAATAGTAAGCCTTATTTTTCAAAAGTCGACTTTAAAATATAGCTTTTAATATTTTATGGAAAATTTAATTCATTAATAGTGTGTTTCAAATTAATTATTCTTTGATAAACTCATAATAAATTTGTTAATTTCCTGATATGAAAATAATTTTAATTTATGTTTTTCGATAATAAATTTTAATGTTATTAAATTAAGAGAAGTATTGCAATCGTTAGTGAGGTTTACGTACGAGAATATCATAGATTTATTGTTGTGCTTCTTTACAGAATATATTATAAAAGTAATAAGTTATCAATTTGAATACATTACTTAAATGTTGTTGAACGGGAACCAAATATGGAAATAAATTTCATGATATGGTAAAGGATTTCAACAACAATTTTTTGTTAAAGATAAAGCTTAGCTTTATAGCAGTGTCATTATAGCGTATGAACTACTATTGAAACACATGCCAAACATACTAATGGGCGACTGTCAATGAGATTTCTCCCTTCTTTATTCTTTCTGTTAGTTCTATTGTGGGATAGCATTTGGATAAAATGCTACATTTCGAAATCATGTCTTTCTCAACGAAGTCTACTCTCGATAATAGATTTACACTTATTTTAAAAGATCATTTTAGATTAAACATCAAATATGAGCTTCAAATTCATTTTGAATATCTTAATCGTTAACTGTCTGTTAAATATAATGGGAATAAAATAAAAACACGAATAAGAATAGCTTTAATTAAACGGCAATTTATTTTTGGTTGTGTACTATTATTGTAAGCAAACACTATTCCCAAATTGAATATTTGTATTTTTCGTTTCCTTCATTGCTACAAGCTTTTAGTAGCACATCAAACTTCTACGTATATATGTTTAAGTATATACTGTAACTTATTTTATGTTACGTCAAAAAATGATAATACAATCCAATGACTATTTCTGTTTTTTTTCTGATACAAACAGATAAAGTTAAACATTTATCTTGAATAACAAGAAAATGAAAAAAAGTTTTGGTCACCATAATTAAAGCCACATCACACACACCATTTCCCGGAATGCAAACCTCTCAAGGCAAACAAAAAAAATTCTATGTTGACTAAAAACATCATTCGCTCTACTATTCAGTATATAATTGATGTAGTATTGAATAAATTTATTCTCGATGTCTTTCTAATGGTGAAGATTAATGATGTGGGCGAAAAAAAATAATGAAATAGTAAAAAAAAGACAGAATACTTTAAAGTCCGTTTCCTGAAAAATAAGTTTCAGCCTCAATGAAATCTGTTAAGTGTTCTATTACTAAATTATTATTTATCTAATTTTTTAAATGTAAAATAATTTCCAAATCTTTGATTTCTCAATATGACGACTATATCCAAACAATAATGAAATAAATCAAAAAAATTTTCTTAAAAAATCCATAATTTGTTCAAAAATCTTAAATTCTTAAAATCTCATATAAAACAATGTTGCAGTTAATTCTTTTAGCTTTAATTCTTTTATCTTTGATTGTTCAATTCAAATAGAGTTTAATTGAATTATATCCAAAGCTTTAGCATTTTATGAGTAGAGTATTGTCCTTTGCGAATACATTTAAATTCATTCAATAAATACGGTTATTAAGTAGTTATACAGTTATTCATTAAGTGTAACTTATGAGCCAATATATCATTGGTTGGCATCAATGCATTCAATAATGTATTAAATGGATAAATGTTATTAAATTGTTAATAAATAATTAGTTTTAAGTTAATATTAGCCCTGAAGAAGATCTAAATACTGATCGAAAATTTTGGGCTTTTATTAATATCAATGAATTCAAATTTTTCACTTATTAATGAGTTGAAACATTTTTGAATAAAATGAAAAACTTTTGTCATTTATTTAATTTAAAGCTGTCATTTTGGTGTGAAAGCCGGCACTTACTTCAAATTTTCACTTTTTTTCAAATAGTGATTTATTGATGAACTCACTTTTAACGCTTTCTTATCATTATTTTTATAAAGAAGCATAAACTAAATGAGTAAAAAAAGATATTATAATATTTGCAACAAAATGGAAAACCCGTAAAAAAAATTTCATTTTCTTCTATTATTCTAAGCACTCGCATAATGAAGACTCACTTAATCTAACGAAGAAAAGAATTTAATCTAATTATCAAACTAAAAGTTTAATAAAAGGCTTTACAAAAGGCTGAACCGAACTGAAACTGGCTTTGATTTGTTCATTGAGTTAGTTCATTGTGTTTAATCTTTCTTTTCACTTTTCTTTTGACTATTTTCTACCTTCACTAATAAATGCCAGTTCATTCTCTGTAGCATAAAATAACATGAATGAGTTCACTGAATATAATTCATTGAGTATCAGCTAATGTTAAGTAATCCCATTTTCAGCCCTCAATAAAAAATTTCTTTTCAATTCCTCAAACAACTCAACTTTTAGAGAGTCATCCTTTCTTATCCAATAGTTATAATTATTTCAAAGGAAATTTTAGATCTAATAAATTTTATTCAATTAAAGTTTCAATCGTTGAGATTTTTAGTCAGTTAGTTATTAGTTTTATTGTATTGTAATTAATATAGAAATAAGTGTTATAAACAAAAAGAGGAATATTATCGATGCGCACTTTTGCTACATCGATACATTAATGCTAACAATGTTTATTGTGAACAGAACGACTTTGTGATTAATGTGATTAAATGCAATTCAGATATACATACATATAATATATCATAGAATATATATTGAACATCAGTTAGTGCTCAGTTTATTCTATAGTATGCATTCTATCGTTAGCCTCAATCAGTATAACTGAAAGAATGAAGGCATTATATGAGCTCGTCATACTTTCTAAATAACATTCTATGCCTTATTTTTTGCTCAAAGCTAGTGTTTGATCACTTTTTTGCCTTCGATTAATAGGAAGGCCCAATCAATTTTCAATTTATCTTTAGTACTGATACGTTATCACTTTCTATATAAGAAGTGTTAATATGAGTTGAGGATTACGTTAGTTTTTGTTGAGTAATTAGCTATTAATAATGAATCTAAACTCATATGCAATCTTCAACTTAAGGAAATCTGTTGAAAGAACTTCTTTTACAGGAAATTAATTTTTAATATATTATTCAAAAAGTTTATTATTACTTAAAAGTTTTCATAAAAGATTTTTTTTCATTAAAAAAACTCCTTTTGTTAAAAAGCTTTTAGAATTTTTGAGTAATTTATAGTAAATTAAATAAAATAGAAGCTTAAGTTGTGTTTAGATTAATGAGTTTTATTAGTGCTTATCAAAGTTTATTTTCTTCATATGAAAGTTTATTTAAATTAACAATTTTTGAAAATGAATAAAAGAAATAAATTTAATCTTCAAATATTTTAATTGAATGCAATCAAATTAGACGAAATATGAGACGTCAAAAGAGGCAAATTTTCACATTTAATTTGGTCACTAATGACATTCATTTTTCTGATAGCCTGAATATTAAGACAAGTGTATTAATTAAAATGATTTAAAACATTTAAATAAAACTCTTGTGCCATTTTATACAAGTGTTTTAGTTTAAGTTAAATTTAAATTTAAAATTTGAAGCTAATTTAAATTTGATCTTTATGTTTATACTCTGGTTTATGCAATTCCAGAGGGCTTTGAAAAGCATTACCAGTACAATGAAAGTGCAATTTGAGCGTTCAATTCTCGAAGCCTTTGTCTCTAATCAATAAAATTGAAGATACGTTTCTTTTCTCTTTCTTTTACATTTGCTAAAAATAATCTATTTTAGGTCAACGTTATTGAGCTAATATCTGTCTATCCATTTCATTCTTGATTTCATTCTTCATCTCTTTTTGCAATTTCTAATGATTATCATTTAAGTGAAATCATTTTCCATCAAAACTTTGTCTTTCAAAAACACTCAAACTATCAAAAATTCATGAGTTACTAAAATTTGATAGAATTTTTTGAAGACTCAATTCTTTATATTCAACTAATACTATCCTAAAAGATTCTGATTTCACGGAATCATAATTATTGAATAATATTAAGTATAAGATTCTATTGCAAAAGAAAAAATATAATCTCTCGAAGAATTATGTTTCATAAAATTTAAGAATAGGAAGAAAATATATTGCAAAGCAAACAAAGAATACTCTTATCCTTCATTAAATTTTGACAGTATAGAACTTGTAAAATAAAACAAACATGTAATTAATTAGTATTAAAGTTGTTGAGAGTCAGTTTTAAGGTTATATCAATATTTTAAGAAAAAGAAAGTCACAGTAAACACAGTGTAAGTTTGAAAACAATAACATTTTATTGCTGTTTCTTAATCCCGGAGAAGAAGAAATATTTAAGCTTTCGTAAAGTTATAAAAACTTAGATTAATCGTTAAGTCAAGTTTGAATCATCACGTGAGCCATAATATCTCTCATAGCCATTGAGAATCTCTAAGGGAGTAGTAAAGAATGGTCCAAATGATGCATTAGAAACTTCAGATATAGCAACTTTCATTCTATCATTTATTTGGAAATCTAATAATACACTAGCAATAAGAGGACAGAGAAGTATTTTTTTATGGCAAACTTTGTTGATAAGTAGTTGCAGCAAATTTTGTTTGCCTAAAATAATGCGCCTATTGAAGAAACAGTTTGTCCAAAAATTCAGTTATTATGTAATGTGTTTGCTATCAATAAGTTATGTCTTAATTTCAAAGAATCTAATGATTCGGAGCCTCAGAAATTTGAGGCATAAAATATCAAATGAGAGTAAATAAAGGTCGCAAAGATTATATTGGGCTCAAATTTAATTGTTCAAAAAAATTCTATCAGTCGTAAAACAAATCAACTAAATAAAAACCTATTTAATGCATATAAATTCAGAAAAAAAAGAATGTAATCACTTTAGGTTTTTTGAGTTATATTTTGAGAACTGTTGAACTAATCAAACATCAACTCTCGCATAATTGCATCGCAAACTAATTTAATTTATTTTGTGTATTTAGCCTAAAAAATATCAATTATTAAATTCATAGAAATGATCAACTTGGATGAAATGCAATCCAGTTTTGCTTAAATAGAGAAATTGACTTCAATGACTTCATTTAATTAAGGAATCAGTTTTTGAAGGTTTTCATTACGAATTCATTCTTATGTATAATTAATTTTAAAATAGTGTAATTTTCTATTGCTGTGATTATTGCCTCTCAATTCATTCTTGTGAAAGCATAGGTTTCTTTTCTCTCAAAAATTTGGTTAATTTATTCATTTTGACTAATTTAGAAATTTTAAGTCATATAATTACACAACATTTTTAATACTCAATCTTGTCCTTCATTGAGATAAAATCACTATTTTATATAATTAATGTATTTTCTAATGTAATTTCAACATTTATAGTGTTAAGTGAAAGAAAAATAGCCCAATTTCTCTTATTTATATAGAAGTGCAAGTAATTTAATTGAATAATATAAATAAAACATGGCTTCAGTCGTTATCATTCGAAATGAGTTAATCCAACATCAATATCGATCTGTTGAATGACTGATTATTTTATTAGTTAAATGCTTATTTCATTAGTTTTAGCGAAAATGATTGCCACAAATATTTGAAAAGAATACACTAAATTTTTTTCATTTCATCAATTTTCCAAACGATTGGTAAATTGTCCAAAATTTACAAGTTTCATCGCTTAAACCTAACATAAGGCTTTGCTTACAATTCATATCCTTGAATAAATCGCATTTGAAAGCTCTTTTTTGATTTTGTGCCTTAAAGTTTAGTGTAAAAAAAGCAATTTTATTTCTATGTTTAACTATTTTGCTCGTCAAAATTGATGATAAATATGAAGTAACCTTCAAAAATAAATAAATAAGAATTATTTACTTTTAATGATAGAAATTAACTGAAAATAAAAAGATTTTACTGATAAAAAGATGAATTATTTGAAAGATGTATCGTATGTATCAAAGAACTGTTTAGATTCTTTATCGATTGTCTCAACTAATATTGTCACGCAATACATAATGTTCATAGTTGTAAACGAGGAAACAAATACAGCCAGAATCGAAATATTTGTACTTAATTTTCGGAATTGATTCTCCAAACGATCAGTTATTTATTTTTGCCGTACTTAATAGCTAGTCTTATATGAAGCCAATATTCGCCAGAAAATATTCAATAGGACTGAATTACATTTACATTTTATAAAATCTATTTTTAAAACATCATTGTATAGTTTAAATAAATAAAAGGAAAAATAATCATTGAGAGCATAACTTTCATTTTATTGGCTGAATGAATATATTTTAATTTAGCACTAAATTCTTACTTATTGTTTGAGACGTAGCGAAAATTTGAATAAAAGTATTTTCAAAGGTTTTAACAACTTATTCAAAAGATGTTTTATAGAAACGAAGTTCGGATGGAGAGTAAGTTCAACTAAAGAAAAACATCAAAAGGATTGTTTATTTAAATTGTTATTTGTCTGTCAAATTTTCACAGAAGCACAGTTTTAAAAGTATTAAGAATTAGCCAAAATTCAATTTATGCTCAACAAGAGAGAAAGAAAGAGAAAGAAAGAAAGAAATAAAGAAATAAAAGAAAGAGAGAGAGAGAAGTTATTCGAAAAGCCCTATTATTGTTGATTCATTTTTTATCTCATATGTATAGTTCTTATAACATATGACAATGAGTTAACTCGTGATCTTTGCATAATTATAATCATTTTTAAGTTGTATTGGTCTCTATTAGTGGTCGGTACGAGAGTTCGAGAGTCTCGATCTCGGTCGAGAATTTCAACTCTCGATCCCGACTGAAAACATTCGAGTGTCTCGCGAGACTCTCGAAATCGTCGAATAGAAATAAAGTCTAGAAGTTTTATAGATTTTGATTAAAAAAATTAAAACAGTTAATATTAATGGATTCAATCTAAATGATTTTTTGTTTGAATGCAATCTCAATTACGTGTTATTGAATGATCTATAAAAGCATTTAACATAACTGTATTTTGAGATACTGTTAGATTAATGTTTGTTAATAAGAATTTTAATCATATTTGATATTAATTAATTTGATTGAAGAAGTCTTATAATAGTATATCCTTTATTTTGTGAATAATAATAAACATTGAAAAATGCATTAAAAAATTTTCGAGACTTTTCGGGTCTCGATCCCGATCGATAGTACTCTCGAAAAGTCTCGAAAATAGCGACCACTAGTCTCTATCCTTTTATCAGTAACTTTTACTCTACTTGTGTTAACATGACTTTTGTTTCAATTATTGTAACCAAGAATAATATTTTGCACTTTCTTATAATACAATTCATAGAATCGATTCTCAAAATAGTATATCTGAAACCGTTCATCACTATTAATGATTACATTTATTGATAAGTAAAGTTTGATAATTCAAATTTGAAAATTGATCCACTTTTAGAAACTTTTACGTAACTTTTTCAGAATTGATCAGTTAATGACAGTATTAAGCATTACGCACAACTATAATTACAGTCTATCAGACCTCGACTTTTCGGGAGGAGTCCCACTGTTCTTCGGATTTCTTCACTCTTCTCCCTTGAGGAGAAAGGAAAGAAGTTTCGCAAAACAACATTTCACAGAACTTTTATGTAATCAAATTTTTATTTTAAATAAAGAACAATATAAAACACTTTTTTTTGAAAATATCAAATTTTCACCGAATAATAAGCCAATTCTTGAACAAATTTGTTAAAAAAGTTACCTTGCTCCATATTGATTTTTTATCGCCACTTCTCAAACCTGACAGGCCCTAACTATAATGAATGCACTTTAAGTGACTTTTTTTTATTCTCCATCTAAACTAATTCGAAACTATTGTCTAATTTGAAGAAACTGTTGACAACAAATTGATTTATTTAACGAAAATTTACTAATTCTTTTCAAACCTACTAATTCTTGTCTTGAAATGAATCCATTTGCGAAGTTTTTGCTTCAATTAATCTCAATTACAAAGAAAAAAAATTAAAGTTAAAAATACAAAACTAGATTAAGAAAACTTCAAACTTTCTATTAAAACATTGGACCGACAGTTCTCTCAATTTTCTGGTAAATTATTCAAACTTATTCTTCAACTATGACTCACTTCAATAATCCATAATTCATGAATCAAAATTATTTTCCTGTTTTCTACATTCTCTTTATTTCCTACTCTTTCCTCTTTCCTGAGTGCCTACTTCACGATAAGGTCTGGTCTTTTTAACTTTAGTTTATGCCAACAAAAAATCACTGACAGACCCAAATACTCGTAAATACTTTCCAATGTATTCGACCTTTCTCTAAGATTTTCAATGTGTCAAATTCTGTCTAAAAAAAGATTTAGATTTCATTGATTTTGATTAAAAAATTAATTATATGAATGAAATGAATAGATAGCTTAAATATATTATTAGGTCTGCATTCTTGAAGATCGAGCTAACACTTCAATCAATTGATCGCAAGATATTAAGTATGGAAAACATAAGAGCACATGAATTTGATGTTCCAGTATTATTAGTTCTCGCGATCTTAAATAACACTGAACTGATTGAAGAACTCTTTTTGATGATATATAGTATTAATATATATTGTACTCTACATACAGTATAATATCAAATATTTTCATCAACAAACTTATAATGCATTGCAACAAATGACTTAATCTGTTTATAAATGCAAATGATTCAAATGCATCCATGGATTTAGAATAAGCTTTTTGAAAGTTGTTTTGCTTTAGGGTTTGAAATTACAATCAAACTCATAAAACTTTGCTTAAGGATTATTTTATCCAAATATAATTCAAAATCAATTCTAAAGCACTGAACAAACCATAAAATATTTGCATAGAAACTACTTTGAGATCCCTCTATAAAAATGTAATCAGAAATGACTTTGAATTTGATGCTTAGGTTCAGGTTTAATGTCTATATTTTCCGAAATGCATAAATTGATATTAAATTGCAGTCATTATAGTTTGATATCTTTATTACAAAGCCGTAGTTTGAAAAACAAAGGCTATCATAAAAAAATGAGATATAGCGATGATATAACAGAAAACCATTTGCTGTGCTCCATTCGTTCAGAGCTGTGTCACCATAAGTTCTTTCTTCCTATTTTTGATGTTGAAATGCACTCAGCGTTGAAGTTAACGCGAACCACTATTGCCCTTTTGATACGCCTGACAGTATTCCATATCATAACCAGCAGCTAAAAATGTCATTATTTTGATTATAACCATGGCCGAGATGGCCACGATGGCGAACTGAGGATTATTTTGGCATATTTATCAAGCGTTGTATAATTCAATGCATTTCAATACATCAATCGTATTTTTTTTTCTTCTAGTTTTGTCGATTTACTTCAGTCTTCAGTTATACGAATCACTGATTTTTATACATTATTCTTAAATTATATGAAATCGCATTTGTAGACTTTTTTAATTTATAAAAAAATCAATGGCAAAAAGAATGTCGTATTTTTAAAAATATTTCATCTGAAAAGGAACTATAAATCTTTTTCGAGCACTTAGAAGCAAAACTGCTGTGTTACTCGACTGACTTCACTATATCTTTCTATTTTTTACAGTACATTAGCTGACTCTAAAACTTTTTGATGATACAACTATTTTTTGATGAAGCAATTGCCTCAATTATCAGTCAGTCTTATTTAATTGGTTTTATAATTTAATTCGATACTCAACTACGAGATCATTACTTTAATAAAAAAATTTTTTTTTTGAATATCAGAAGAATTAATGAAATCTTATTTTTGATTTCGTATAAAGGAAGTAAAACCACATGAAGTGATTGATTTTCATACGAAGTAAAAATACTTTTTTCGCTATCGGTGCAATAGTAAAAACTTCTTGAGCTTAACTGTATTACAGAAAATACCTCGAATGGGATAAGAAATGAAAAATGCAATAAAAACACTAAAGGAAACTTTAAGTATATACTCTTTAAGTTTATTCTGTAAAAAACAAATCCATTGTCAAACCCACAGTTTAGATCCTGAATCGTTTTTAAAACCATTATTATTTTTATTATTGTTTTATTTCTATCATTTTTGTTTAAATAACGAATAAATTTATTTTACTCATCAATTTGAAAAAAGAAATACATCTTCTAATGCTTCTTAATCTTATGTCAATACCAAAACCCTGTCACATATTAATGGCTCGCCTGTCATGTTGCGCATCACCAAAAGCTTTTCCGCAAGAAAGCACGAATCCCGCAGACAAGGAATAAATTAATTCTTAAATCGAAAAATGTTTAGGTTTTCTTATTGAGTTTAGTTTGTTATTACGAAGTATTGTTCTAATAATAATAAATTTTGAACTAGTTTATGAGAGCCCACTTAAATTGAAGTACTCCCAAAATTTAATAATAGATTCAAATTGAAAATTTTAGACAATTCATTCAAGTGCAATACAGTATAAATCAATTTAAGCAAATAATTAAAACAGACAACTTTTTTTCATTCAAAGTTATTCGAAAGAATCTTTTATTTTCAGTTCAGTAATAATCCTAATCCTAATCTTAATCTTATTTTAAAATCATAAATAAAGACTCATAATCTACACGATTTTTAAGAGAAATATGATTTACTTATATTAGTTTCAGATATCTATAAATTGTTTATCAAACTTAAAGCAAAATTTGAAGTGAAATAAGTTTTTAGAGGTATAAACTCCCAAAAAAATATTATTTGTTGTGATACAATATTATGAATTTGATTTAGGAAAGAAGTTTTCAAAGAACATATTCAATTTCTTTACTATTCTTATTGCCATCGCATTCGATTACCTTCAGCTCATTTCACAACTGCTGTCTGGAATACTGATATCAAGTTATACTTAACAAAGTAATCGCATTCACTTTCTCTTTTATTCGAGCAATACTTTATAAAGATATTGAAACTGTTACTATGTTTTACTTCTATTTGAGTGAACACTATAGAAAGCATTCTCTCATTTTGAAGAATCACAGATATATTCTTGCGTTTTCTCATTCTTTTAATCGAAATTTTTCAAAATAGTGAAACCAACTATTTTTAAATAAAAAATCGCTTATTCTTTTGGAAACAAATGGTATAAAAACAAAAAGTTTTTTTTTATAAATTAAGTCATAAATTACTTGAGAAAAAATCTTTTATTTTGAAAAATGATTTAATTTTCTTAACATTGATTTAAATTAAATTTATTAAATATATTTCTCTCTTCCTTCTATATAAATGCCTTTAAAATAGATGTAATTTATTTTTAGGTTCAAATCTGTATTAAATATAAATATATATTATTATGTCATTCAGAAATGGTATCAAATTTTCAATAAGTTATTTTGGAGACTGAAAAATGAGATAAAATATATATTATTGAACAATATTATTCTTATAAAATGAAAGTTTATTGGAAGCAACTTAAGGTCACTTAAACTTACCAAAAAGGCTATACTTTTATTTTGAACTTCATTTCAGTCTTAACCATTGAATTTGTAAAGAATGAATCGACTCAACTAACTGTATGTGTATTGAATAGCGACTAACTTTGTCATTGATTTAGTTCTCTGTAAATGGATGAATAGTAACAAAGATTTGTTTGATAGGCGATCCAGCCTTAAGCAGAGATACTAAGAAGTAAGAGTGAAGTTAAAAATCCTACTACTCTCTCAATAGGATTTTGGTTTCTATTGGAATTAAAGTCATACACTTGTAAGCATTAATGAACAGAAGTTCAGTTTAGGTAACAAGTATTTTAGGTATTAAGCAATAGAACCAACTTATAAGCTCAAAGCTAAGTCATTATAAATCAATAAATATAGGATTCAAGATAAATCAATGCAACTAAATACTAAACAAATTAAACACTGTTAATTATAACGTTACTTCAAATCATATTTGAGATCATGTTTCTATTTTTTTTTTGAATATTTATTTTGTTTAAGAATTTATAATTTTGTACTCAAACCTATTAATTCATTTTCTCTTTGCTGCATATATTTGGGTTAATCTCTATTTGATTTTTATGCTTTTCTTCCTTCAATCTGTTAATACTAAACATATTTTTGCGAATAAGTAAATAAGTAATGGTTCTAATAGTACTCAATAACTCAGTGAATAAAATACTTACGCTTAGTTTAGCTTAAGGTTTTATTTGTTTTGTCAACTATTTCGAAACTATTAATGACTTTACTGAGACATAACTGAATTTTTTTTAAAAATTTCTCTGCTTTTTGCTGAAATTTTCGAATTTAATTAGAGTTAGTTTTGTTTACTTTGAAAATAGCAATTGTTGTTTTGATTATTTGACTTATTATTGTGACGAGTAATTTGAAGAATTTGAAATAGAATGCAGTCACGAAATTAAAGTATTGATTATTTGAGTTCTTAGCTATATTTGTTGGATGAGCTCTTAATAAGAATTAATCTAATTTTGAAAAATAAATCAAAATTCAATGTTAGGAGAAAATTAAGGTTTCGAAAGATTAATTAATTTGACTTTAATTATAATTCTCTCACTATTTTTCTAATTAAAGTTCAGAATAAAAAATATGTTGAACTTAAGAGATTTGAGAGGAAATTGGAAAAAAGATTTTAAAATATTCAATTCGACAAACTATTCAAACAAAAGGGCAAAATGTATTTTAAAAAATGTTCTGATTATTATTTTGAAGCCTTTTAAATTTGATTAGAAATAAATCCTTCATTATATATATATTGCTTTATGCATAATATTGTACTTTTGTTACTAATAAATATCGAAAATAACGTTTATTCTTCTTTTCACTACAATAAACTTAATGAACAAACTTTTTTGTGAATTATGCAAATGAATAAATGCAAATTTAATCGATCACTATCTTATTCACAACAATCAGCCATCGCCTTAATTGAATTTTAAATATAAGGATTGCTTATAAAGTTGTATTAGAGTTAACGAAAAAATCGATTGAGAACTTGAATTCCCACAATTCAATGAAATCAATCGTTGCTTTATTGACGTGTATTTATTGCAACGATTTATCAGCCACTATAATAAGAAGCTATAACTAGAAATGGCTCATATTATTATATTTTATGAGCAAATATCAGTTTTATAACTTTAGGCAATACTATTGAAAGGATAGAAAATAAGTTAAAAAATTCAGTGATTATCTTTGAATGGATTCTTTTGTGTTATATGCAAATTAAATGTAAGATAAACAATGAAATTGGTTCATCTCAAAAGAAACTGATGGTTCAATCATTAAACTTTGTGTTTAATCCTTGTTTTTTACTACTAAAAAAAGATTTTAAGTGCGCGCACATATGATTTTGATGTATATATGATTTTGATGTATTCTGGGAAAAAACTCAAGTAAACAGAATCAACATAAATCTTTTCAGTTTGAGAGAGAAAATTGCATTAAAGCTGACATAAAGGGATGAAAGCAGCGCAAATGCAATGTGAACATCTATAGCTTTTTCATAACTTCAATGCTAAACACATTTTTGTGATGCATTGCATCTCATTTTCAATTCATTGACTGTTTGATTGACACAAATTTTTAATGATTATTCCCATCATTTCATTAATTTATATTTTAACAATATTTTGATTATATTTTGATTATATTTCGTATAATATCTCATATCTGTCATGTTCGGTAATGTTGATCAGATGAGTAGATAAACTCAATCCCAAGACTAATGATCAAAGAATAAGCTGGATTTCGATTTGTTTGATCATAAATTTCATTACTCATATGCACTGAAATTTGTGGTAAAAGAAATATATAGCCGTTCTTATGCTGTATAATAAAGAGTTTGAGGAGTGATCTATGCGGGAAAACTTCTAACATTTATGTGTAATATACCCAATGGTATGATTTGCATCGGATTTGGTTACAGTTCTTTAGCTACTTTAAAGTCTGAATGAGATTTTTAACCTAATATGCAATTTATTTTGTAAGAATTATCATATTTGAAGATACGTAAGAAATTTGAATAGCAATTTAAAGGTTGATTACTCAATGAAAATTATACTTATAGTAGAACTATATTCCTATAAACTGGTACATCACAAACAATCAAATCTTTTCAAAACATTGAATTAGATTTAAATTTTGAAATCTATTGTTGTAAAGAAGATTTCATTGATGTTTATGAATTCCTCGATTAAATTTTCAAAACATAATTTCTTTTGAAAGTAAATTATCAGTATTTATGTGAACTAAACAAATGTTTCATTTCATGCAATTTTAATTTGCGTGTCAGTCAATTAAATATATTTTAAGATCAAATAAAGATATGCTCTAAAAGATAACAAATGAATAAATAGAGAGATTGGAGGACAAAATGCAAACAATCGAATTGTTTTGATTATATGAACTGAATTTTATGATCAAAAGTTGTACTCTGTATTTATAGCTCAATATACTTTAGTCCAACAAATAGTGTGTAATTTTCTAAAGGGGTTATTAACTTGTTATTTGACTTATTTGTTATTAAATGCATTCCTTCTATCTTTCAATTCTTTAATAAAAAAAAGACCAAATTTTATGTAAATAAATAAATATTTTTATTGACAAACCAAAGAGAAAATAATTGAGTAAAATTGAAAATATCACCCGAATTATTAGGTTAAAGAAAATATTTATCATGAAAGTGGATATTAGATTGAATTTAAAATCCAATTAGATCTCATTCCTTTAAATCCTGTTGACGAGAACATACTATACAAAACGTAAACTCCTTATATAATAGTATTTGAATTCTTTACTAATTCTATTTCCTGTTACATAAGTGCTAGCATTGAGTCTAAAAGATATAAAGTATTTCATTTAAAGCTATAGTCCATTAACTCTTAAAGCAGCCGCTGTTGGCCAATATTAACGTGTCAGTTAATCAATCAAATTGTGAATAACACTGACTGTACATTCTGGCGATTCCTTAGAGACGCAATACTAACATTAGTTATATTTGCTTCTAAATATGCTCCTTTTTATTCTTCTTACTTTTTTTTCTCAAAACAAATTCTAATTCTTAAACAATCTTTTAATCTAAATGCATGATAACTTTGATTTAAAGCTCTCATGCAATTTGGGATTCCATGAGAATGCTTTGAATGATTCCATTGCTTTTGAATACTCTAACGCTATGCACCTGAAAAAAAATCATTAAATCAATTCTTTTACTGAAATAATTTCATTTATTGTCAAATCCAAATACTGTGAGTGTGAATAATGATAAATAGCCGCTTTTGGTTGTTCTTAATTTAAGAAAATAAAGTATAAATTAATATTTAAGAGTTTTTGAGAAATCAATTAATTATTTTGTTATTTGTATTAAAATGTTGAATCTCTTATAGAGAGCTATATTTTCAAGAGAATGTATAATAAATTTACAATTTCGTTGATAAAACATTGATTTGAAATTTGAAATATTTTCCATGTCATTAAATTTATCAAAGATTGAGTGAATATCAAACTTTACGTCTATGAATGAATATAATTAAATTTAATGATAAAACTCAATTACAATTTATGAGATAAAATTAATGCAATTTTTTATCTTTATTGAAATGATTTTCATTGAATAATAAATTTTTTGATTACCAGCATTTTAAGGCTATTGTTGAGATCTCAGATTCGCTCATCTTTTTTATCGCCTCGCAAAATACGGTAATTTTGTATTGTATTTGCAACTATTGCATTGCTATTTCCAATGGGCAAATACAATACAAAATTACTGTATCTCAAATCCTATGTAATTGAAACAGTAATTGTTAGCAATTGATTTTCACTGTAGTATTTGCTCATGAATTCATCTCAACCTTATGCTATCATCTGATTATTTTATGATTTTTGAAAATATTAGAATAGAATTTTAATTATATGGTTTATTTGATTTATAATAATTTAAATAATTTTATATTTTTTAAAATAAAGTTTGAAATTTTATAAAAAAATTAGAAAATAAGTATCTATTCATTAAAAAGATTATGAAAACGTTCGGTTCAATCGTTTGAGTTTTATTCAACTTTTGAGTTGATAAATAAAACTAAAATCTTATTATTTATTTGACTTCATTTTTAAGATTAATTTTGTTGAGATTATGAACTAAACATTAATTTGATTAGAGTTTGAGACGTACTTCAGTTGGTTTAATGGTGTTTTTGATGGGTTTAAGAATTAGCGTCAAAGCTCTAATTCACAGCGAATTTATATGATCTGCATTTGACATTTGTCATAAATATTATACAATTTCTTTATAGCTCACAAGTCAGTTCAGTGTTAAGCCTTATATGGCATGTGATACAAAATTACAATTTTGGTACAATAGTCGCAAAAATTGATTGATATGAGTTGTTGGCTCTAACAAAGAAAGTTAACCCATTCTGGCGTTCGGCCATTTAACTCATTCATAAGCTTTGAGACACGATTTTGTGTTAAGCTTTTTCCGGTCTCATTAATATATGGCAGACACACGTTTCTGACCACATAAATGACTTGCGAACGTTTGGAAAACATTAGCACACATTAAATTGAAACTAATTCTGTAAATTGCGCTCATTTCATGTTAACTTAATTCAATAAATCTTCTATTAAACTAACAAAAAACTCAAGGTTTCCAATTTTCTTCATTTTATATCAATAGAAATGTAATCATTTTAAAGTCAATATATTTTAGAAATGACGAAATGAACGGATTATCTTTAGTGCTATTACTAAATGCAACAAAATCTTTTTTAAGCATTAATGACCAATTCATGCATCTCTAAATTTTTAATCGAAAATAAATTTAATATTCTCATTAGAGTTAAACCCGTTTATAACGAGCAGGTGCAGCCAAAAGCCTTCATTAAAAGCGAGTTTTCGTTACAACCGATCAATTTATAAGAAATCTATGCAATCGGCGAAAACGATATGGTTCGTTATAAACGGGTTTAACTGTAAGCTCAGGATCAAGGAATCGATTATAGATTTGAAATATGCTTCAATTTTTATAACAAAATGATTAGTCTTGTTATTTAACATAGTTCTGTAAAACTTTCAGGTTTTAATTATTAATTTGATTATCGAAAATCGAAATATGATTTTAGAAATAGAAAATTCATTAAGTTTATTAAAGCTTATACTCTGCGAATAAATTCTGTTTATTATTCTATAATTTACACAAATAGTGAATAAAATTCAAAATAAATAATTTATTCAATGAATTCAAAATAAGTGATAAAAACAATAAATTTAATTTTATTGTTGATTGTTATTATTTATTAATAAATTGAATGAGACATTCAACTCAACTTTCAACTTCTATGTTTTAGTCATGCTTTCACTTATTAAATATTTAGATCCAAAACACTTCGAAGTACTCAAAAATTGTGAATTATTTATACTTCATTTCAAGTGTTTCTATGATATAGCAATTGTTTGAAACGAGACTTTTTTAATGAAAAAAGAGAACTACGAGTATATAATAATAATAGTGATAAAAAAAGGTTTGATTTTATACAAGAACTTACTTTTATAGCTTTTAGTGAATCTTAAGAATGAATGAATTGGAAAGCATAAAAAAATAATTATTATGACCACTATTGAATCTATAATAAGACCATTCAATAAATTGATCGAAAGGCAAATAGTGGAGAACTGTAATAATTAATTGGATGTCACTCAACAATCTTGAATTCAATCCTAACCGTAAAAGGACTTGTGATCTGATGCAAAATTTCTAAATTAATATATCAAATACTTAGTGTATCACATAATTTATATATTTATTCCTTAAAGTCATCAATTTATTATATAATTTTTACTCATTTATATCCAGTGCGGCATTAGTTAAATATATTATATTATACTTTCATTAAATAGAGTTTATTCTTGAATTTGTTGTCATGAGATATTTGACGAGACAAATTAGTGACTCTAAACAGATCTCTAATTTATAATAATATCAGTTTTATGTCATTTTTGATCAACCGTTTATTTTGATAAATGATATATTTTCTTGTTTATAACATTTCACTAATTAATTAATTGCTTAATAAATGATTAGATACTAATGTCATTTTCGAGTTTAAGTAATTTTGTCTATTCCTCAGAGGTTTGAGAACCGACGAAAATGAATCAATTTTTTAATGAATTCAAAAATACTATTAACAAAAATTATAAGATTAATACAAAGCTAAAACTTAAATTCAAAATTAGGCAAAAGTCTTATAACTTGAGCCATTTTGGATAATGTTTAGATTTTCCTAAAAGTTTAAATCCTAAATCATTA
>JAQIWZ010000139.1:0-27583 GCA_034697245.1 Malaconothrus monodactylus | reverse complement strand
TTATTTCAAACTAAATTTATTGAAATCTAATTACTTGTTAAATAATTTTATTTATTCCTTAAATTCTTTTTCTTAGATTTTGATTAAGCAATGCTTAAAACAAGTTTAATTAATTGAATAAATTTTATGATTGAATTGAAAATAAATTTAATCCTAAACTGTCAGATATAAGATATTATGAATGTTTGCGTGTGTGTCGTCTTTGGTTTGACTCAACTTTTATGCCAATACTCAAAATGCTTGAAGTCATGTCTAAATGTTTTTTGGAGCGGATGTGAATGTTTAAAACCGAATCGAGAGCGCAGTAAATATTTTCATTCCAGAAAAAGACCGAAAAAAAGAAATGAAAGAAAGTTTATGTAAAAAGAAATGCCGACCGATGTTTGCGTTAACTCTTAGAGATAGTGTTATTTTGTTACTTAATTTTAAAGAGTTATACTTTTCTACACGTCTTTTAATTGCCTCTTCGATTGCCTTTCGATTTTCATTAAATTTTCAGTTCATTGAATTTTGTGATAAGTATTTCTTGTTTCACATCAAATAAAAATGTTAATTAAAGAGCAGTTTTTTAAGCGTTTGAGATTAAATACATTTTTTACGAAAGCAGTCAACTCTCTCAGAGAAGTGAATTTTCACAAACGAGTTATTTCTCACATCGGATTTATACAGAAAAAAGTTTTTCAACTATTAATTATCTAATAAAAAACATTTATAATGATTGTAATCATAATAGTTGAAAAACTTGAGAACTTATCGAAATTTATTGTAAATCACTTCAACTGTAAAATTATATAAAAAAAATAAATACTACCCATAACTCGATGATCTCTTGCCAGACACGAAGAAAAAATTTTCACACAAACCAAAGAGAAAGAATAAAACGCTTATTTAGATTTTGGAGATATTTTCAATGAATACAAATGACATAATTATATAGAAACTTATTTTAAAGAATCGTTAGTGATTTGAGATATTGAGGTGCGTGTAATGCTTTCATTGCATATAAAGTTGGCATTCCTCTAAAATACTATCGTTTTAGGTCTTTTTATTTGATAGATGCCTGTGATAACAGTAGTCACTGTCGTATTTTTGACAGTTTTCTTCTGTCTGATTCCCTTCTCAAGTGAATCAAATCCCTTTTCGCTTTGTAAGAGCAATATCTCTTTTGAAGCAACTTATGGGGTGGTCTCTGATTTATATCGATTGTTGCTTAATATTACATTATTTGAACAATCAATCATTTATGACTATTATGGGATAATATGAAAATTAACAGCTTTTCTGCTCTATTTTATGTAATCAAAGCATTTTAGAATAGGCTTTGAATAAAACTTCTATATTTTCAATACAATCACTTTAATTCGGCTGTATCTCTGCATCAACAGAATAATTATGCAATCAAAGTCTCTTTGTTGGAAAGTGTGCTATAAATTCAGGATTATTTTCTCTTTATTTGTTATGCAAAAGTCTATTTTGAAAATTTGGACAATAATCATAAATGCATTGATGACAGTCCTTAAAATGCATGAAAAAAGTCTGCGTAAAATCGATGGTTAATGTATTCAGAATAACTTACTATTGCATAAGTACAGAGCTTTTGAAAGCCTTGACAAATAAAAACATTTTAAAATTACGAATGTTGACCAAACACTCCAATTATTTCTTATTAATGATTCTTGAATTGGGCTAATTGTGTAAATGATCCAAAACTAATTCAAGCGTAGAATTCATTAAAAACGCAATGAGAAAATAGAAATCTGAATAAATAAATTGAGAGAATCAGAACTAATAATTTGCAATTAGCATAAATACAGTATCATATCTGATAATTGCTGTCAAAGTTAGGTCACGATATTTTGTTCAATTTGAATACCAATGAATAGTATCTATATTTCATTTTCCTAAGCCTTATGTAAAGCGAAATGATATGAAACCTTACGTTTGTTGATTGTGTGCTCACATAACTGTTTTCTTAGCTGTTTATCAGTAGTATTAATATTTATTGAACGTTATGTCAAAATAGCATTACTGTTAACCGTGACTCTTATCTACATTCTGCAGGACACCAACAAAACAGCATTTGCTTTAAGCACTAACAAAACCATTTTTTTCACGCTTTTCACGCGCGCATGTTTTCATTGTGAGACTCAAAATGAAGTTTTAACTGTCAAACATTTCTATATTGCTTTGTATGAGAGGAGAACCTAAAGAAGAGACTTTAGATTTTATTTATGGCATTTCTTTTGTTACAATATCTCTATTTTGAAGTTATACTTATCATAATCTAGTTTTTGCACACATTTTCTTTTTTTATAATCTCGTTCACGCCATAGAATTAAACAAATCATTTGAATGCAAATTGAATTTAAATACCAAAGCATAACATCGCTTATCATTTGATTCCTTTGACACTCAACGAGATTAAAGTTAAAGAAAATCTAATATTCTTATGTTGTGAGGTATCATTACTTGTATTGATTAATCTTTGATAAACTTATAAGAAAAGTTCATGTAATTCAATATCTAGTTTTGATGATAGGGCTCGTATTTGGCATTAGCTTCAAAAGTATATTACAACTAAAGCTTATTATGTAATGCGAGTTACTTTCAAACAGCATGAGTCATATGGACTGCTCATACTCTTACTGTATAACTAACTTCATGGAAATACAAGTAATAATAATAATAATAAGAATACAAAGTAATAGTAGTCACAACTTTCAGATTCTCTAATAATAATAACAAGAAAGACCTTTATATGAAATGGACCGCCGATAGTGTATTCCCATCGCTATTCTAGTTATGCCTCATTGAGCCAAAAGTGCGGCACTATTATTATTGGATGCTTAACAAGTAAAGTTTGATAACCGACCAAAACGTAATGTTAGGCTCCCTTTTTTGCATACTCTTTGCCAGTACTGACACAGATGTAATCTTTCCAAAAGCGGAACACCAGTAACTTTTTCCGTTGATGAGAAAGATAGCGATTTGCATTTTATGCTACATTTCAAATTGAGTTCTGGCTTTTCAAGTTTCCTTCTTTATAATAAGCAAAAATTTATTAACTGTGAAGAACTGTTTATTGAGATTTTTAGTGATAAAATAATTCTGAAATCAAAGTTTCAACGAGTCTAAAAAAGTGATGATTTTCGAACTAATCTTTATTCAATTTTTATAAATACTTCAATAACAAAATTTTCAAAGCAATCTAATACTAACTCTTGAGACTCGTGTTGACAATGAATGATGAATTGAATGAGGAAATAAACGTATACCTGCAGTTTAAATTCTTTTATTCTTTTCAATTTTCAAACTCATAGCAAACATAATATTCCCTTAAGATTGAGTTCAAAAGATATAAATTTAATTGTCCGGAATATGTTTGAAAATATAGGTTTACATGAGTCAAACTTTTTTCTTCTTAAGATCAATGATTCTTTTCATATTAGATTCAGTTATTCTTTTATGCTCTTTATGAGAATCAAACTCTCTTGTAGTGTATAAATCGAAATAATCCTGTCATTGAAAGTCAATAAACGTAACTTATGCGAAGTTCAAATACTATTGGATGTATTCTATAAATATGGAAATCAAATGTAGTATAAGTGCTCTTTCAAAAGGATAGATGAATTTTGATACTACAATATAAATTATTTTTCTTTTCGCATGGAATCAAAAGTAAATTTCTTTTTTCTAAGAGTGTATTCATTTTCAAAATTGAAAATTATTTCTATTGCATAACATACTTATCATTTGATTGAAATAAATGTTATTATTTCTTGTTATCTTATGCCGAAATAGCGAGAAATTTAATATTAAAACAATTTTTTTGTAATCATTTCTAGAAATAGTTTGTGTTAAGTATGTTTGACTGTAGCATAAATTCCTGACCCTATTTTACTTCAAGCCATGAGTTGAATGATATATTACTTTTTCAAGTAATAGCAATTTTTTATTCCTTCTGCGAAAGAAGTATTTTTCTAACTTTTCTTTCTAAACATCTTAAGCTATTTTCTGTTTGTAATTTGAATACAAGTAGAATATTGTTGACTCAGATATCAATGTTTTTAAAACTTTTCTTAATGAATGTTTTTTATGACAGCAAAAATAAAATATAAGCATAGATTTTGTAGTTATTTAAGAAAAAATACAACATTTCTAGCAATCATTCCATAATTTCAATGCTATTTAAGGGAAAGTATCATATATTTAGAGTAATCGTTGTGGTCCTATCCCGACGATAGTCGAAAATGATTTTCTAATGCAAGCTGTGTTATGTCTGTCGGAAAGTATAAGTTGTTTAAGAATACCAGACCGGGCTTTAGCTCATAACACGCATCACTATATTATGAGTTATGCTAAACGTTCACAATTACGTCAACATTTTCACATCCGTCGCTTCGATGTTTGCGATGGAAATACTTTAAAGAAAACTATTTTGACCCAAAATAATATACAATTCCATTCATTGGAAACTTAAAACTTTAGTCAAAAAACAGTGTTTCATCAGCTCTCAAAAGGCATAATTGAAAGTTAAACTGAAGATTCTTTGAGTTTTTTCTTATTTATCTATTTATATCTTGATGAAAGTTAAGGTTTCTCACCCTTGCTTTGGGAATAAATTCTTAAAAAAACTGATGAATTATTTATACTGAGTATTATTCAAATCATTTCCTGACTCTCAAGACAATAATTTCTGTCATTAATTATTCAAAATGATTGCATACATGAGTTTAATCACTGATATCTTATCCAAAAACAAAAATTTGAGATTCATTTCCCATTGCTTTAGTTTAGAAGCAGATGTTTGACGAATGTAACGGAACTATTGACACGAAAATGTTCCCAAAAAAAATTATTAATAAAAATGACATTTGAGAATAAGAACTATAATTAACTTTTCAATTTCATTGCCTTATTTGCATAAAAATTTTGTAAATGATTTTTCTTTTTTCTTTCGACTCATCGCTATTATCAGAGTTATAAACTTTGAGAAATCATTAGCGCTGGAGAGATAAAAACCAACAGTTGAAATACTGCTGTTGTGCGAAAATAAATTTTTGTTAAGAGTCGACGAATTGCCCGTACCTGCAGAGAAGTACAAGAAAATAGTATTGTCATTGAGTGAGTCGTTTCTCCCTTAATTATATTGTATTAGAGGCCATGAGATTTATCGAGCCTTTGTTGAGCTGAGACTTATCGTTGTTAACATTATCAACATTGGTGGTCACCGTTTATAGCCTTAAGTTAACTATTCTTGCGCTCCGAGTTTGGAGCTGATGAATAGTTACTATGATTGGAATGCTATTCATTTTAGTGTCTGGAACAGAAAATCAACAGAAAATAAATTTTTACCTCATTTACATATAAATGAAATGAAACTCTCCTTAAACTTCAATCATTTTATAAAACTTGTTACATTACGTTATTCTTCAATTAGGTCTTTGAAAATGACAGAAATTTAGGGAAAAAATACTTAATTTCATTGAATAAACAAATATCAAACTTGAAATAATTGAAATAATAATAAATCTTTTTGATGAAAGTGAATTTTTTTTATCTTAACTATAATTTTTCACCTGCTTTTGAAAACAAAATTTTTGAAACTTAAACACTCTATAAACTTATCTAAAGTTTTTGCCCTCAAAAATTGTCTTAAATCAAGTTTAAAGACATGAAAATATTTTAGTTATTAAAAATTTTGAAGGTTTCATTCTAGAAAAAAAAGTGAAATATGTTTAAAATTTGGAGCTCAAATCTGTTAATTAATATAAATTAACAATTTATCGCTAACATAAAGCTTTGGTGTCATTTTTTATGTGGGAGACATTATATTAGATAGTAATCAAAATTTTTATTAGCCTTCAATAAAAATATTTTTATATGAGAAATATAATGAGCGCTGTGTTTGAGTTAAGTTTGTCTCGTATTTTGTTTTCTCATTTCATTTGAAGCAATAATTTTAATTATCTGCAAAATTGTAAACATTAATTTCTGAATGATCTGTGAGAAAAAGTTTGTAACTCAATGTTCTGTATATGTAATGAAAGCACAACATAAGAGACACAAAAAAGGAAAGGAAACAAATTTGTTAAGCAATTGGACACCAGATGTGATTCAGAGACAGAATCATTTGGATTTAAAGTATTACGTGATAGTGATATCACTAATGGCTTATAGGCTTTTACGCTATCCTGAATTTTTTGGGTCTAAATTTGAATTTTAATACTAGTGCTTGTGTACAAGAATTTAGTACAACTACAGTACAGGCCGACTGTGGCGGATATGAACTGACAGAAGCAATTTAATAATGACAAACTAACACATTATGAGATGAGTCTGCAATGAAATACCATATAATAAACGCTTTTCAGTTTATTTATAGTTTAGACGAGAAGAAAGTTTATTAAAATAACACTTCTCAAACTTGAGACTATATTTAGATTAAGTATTGAATAATAACTTATGAGTTGTATGTTTTCACTAACGCCTTATTTTACTAATCATTTAAGATTTTTTCTTAAACTATTGTTACAATTAACTGACATTACATATCATTTGTTTAGACATGATTTACAATTTTTTCTATAAGAATAGTTATATAGAAAGCGAATTCTATTCGAGAATAAATTATAAGAGTGTGAGAATTCTTTAAACACTTAACTTTTCTATTGTTTAAAATAGAATACAAGACAAAGAACTATCAAAAGTATTAATAGTGATAATTGCATATGAGATCGTTTGTCATTAAATTTAAAACTATGTTCACTTCCAATGGAATTTGGTTTATATAATTCACACGTTATATAAGTTATTACTTCTTTATTACAATTTACTGAAGATATAAAAACCAAAAATTTCAAAGCAAACTAGTCGTAAAAAGTAATAGATTTTCTTCAAAAATTTTAATATCAATTAAATAAATAATTACTTTGGTTTTAAATCTGAATTTAAAAAACATATATAAAAAAAATTTAATGAACTTTTTGTTATCTTAAATAAAAAATATTTAATCGCTTTTATATTGCAATTTAATCGAAAGTTTTCTGTATATATAGACTATCCTTAGTTTAGTTATGGCTCACACTTGCATGGAATTTAAATCTCCTAATTTCAAGTTCTACCGATTCTACAATTGATAAATGAGTTATTCTGTTAGAAAAACCTCTTGAGACTATTTGGGTTGAAATTGTCTCTCACTTTCTCTTTCATTCTTTGTCTCAATTTTCTTTCTGTCGACTTTCAAAAGTAAACACAAGTTTCTGAAATAACAATCAGGTTCGCTATAAATCATCAAAAATAGATTAATAGTGTATACAAAACGAATGCTTAACTTTTATAATTCAATATTTAACATAATTACAAACTTTATGAATGTCAGCATTTTATAAGCTTATGATTAGCTCATTCTCAAAACTAAGGACTGAAAATGTGATTATAAAACGCTTTCATTTGTTGTTTAGTTTTATATTCTGTGTGCATTCGCTTCAGATATCAACCATTTCGAAGTCTCTTTTGTGGGACTCTATTATTTTGATCTCAGCACGAGATAAATTTGTCTCACATTGAAGAGCAATAGTCATAATCGTAATCATAACAATAATGATTCAGGTTTTGTTATTAGTTTGGTTTAAAAGTCAAAACTACTTTCAATTTTTCAAATACTAAGTTAGATATCAAAGAAAAGTAAAAGAAAATTTTTGATCTTATATTTTTTCTTTTAATAATTCAAAGTTTTATTGGTATTTCAAACTTATTTAGTGCTATTTTGAAGGCCATTAAAATCCAATTCAAAGAACACTGAACTTTTGATAGAAATGATACATAGGTTTAAATAATCGAAACTAGAATTCAATACAATTTGAATCCAATATAATATAAATAATTTTGTTCGAAACTAGAATTTAGTACACTTTGAATCCAATAAAATATAAATAATTTTGTTCGACTTCGCAATAAATCAGCGCTTAAAGTAATTCTCAATAGTGTAACAAATTGGAAACGAAAAGTCAATCATTTGTGAAATATTTTTGATAAATTGTAATTTCATCTGTTATTAATTATCCTGAAAACTGGTTGTCAATTGTGGGCAAAAAATAAATGCATTACTAAATAATTTGTTTTCTAGAGGCGAGTATTACTCCCAGTCGGGTGTCTTAAGATTGTGCATCATTTCACTAATGATACGGAAGTGAGACGCGCTTTTAATCGTATTTTATAGCATTTTATCTTATTAATCAAAATCAGAAGAAAATATTCTCAACGGTTTAGACCTATCAGCGAATCGTTTGAACATTTTTCTCATTCATTCGATAAGTAATTCATTGACTTTATATAAAAGGCTTAATTCATTCGATTTTATGAAAGTGGGGTCGACTTTGAAATTGTTATTAAAGACAAACCTTCAAGTTAGAGCCACATAAACTTTTTTAATAAAGTTTAACTTTATTGCATGACTATTAGTATTTGCAATCAAATATGCAAATAAGCTTTACATGAATTCCACGAATTCATGTAACCCTTCAATGCTTACTCATGAATGCATTATTCCGCAAAATATTTCTAATAAAATTATGGAATTTTTTTCCAAGAATTTAATTAAAACCATTTTTGTTACTATTTTCTCTGTCGGCATTTGTAACTTCAAAGAAATTGTGCGTAATATTAAACATTAGAATTGTTTAATTTATGATATAACCAGAAAATAGCGAATAAAAAAACATTTATTTATTAGAGTTAGAAAAATAACAAATATCCTGAATAACTGAGTCTTATTCTTAATTGAAAAGTATTGCTGACTATACACTGGATGAATTCAATTTTAAAAACTTACAAATATTTGAAAGACACTGATATGAAAATGCGTTAAATGAAATAATTTTGAAAAAATTTGAAAAATTATCTCTTGCTCCAGATTTTGTGGACACATTCATAACATAGATTAATGTTTTGTGACTAAGTTTTACTATTTATAAAATTACATATTTTTTCCTTTATATAATTCTGTTTTGCAATTCTAACTAATTTTTAATGAAGTGTCGAAAATGCAATTCTTCTGAAAAAATGCAAACTTATGCAGTCTTTTGGTTACTCTCCATAAAAAATAGATTCACTAAAAATAATTTTTCACAATTGCCTAAATTAAATGCATAGCAATAACTAATTTTAGATGTAATTTAACAAAACGTAATAGCAATTTGTGACATGACATTAAAGTTTATCACTGAGTCGTTTGCATTATTTAAAATAAGACTTGAATGTACAACATATCCATCAAAACTATGCTAATGACGAACATTTGGCAAAAATTGATTGAAAGCAAGTGGTATTTTTTGCCCCTTAAATATGTGGTCGATAGTTATATATCATTTGAATGGCATATCTCTCTTGCATGACACCAACTTATTTAGTATTAGTAAATGTATGCAAAAAGCAGTGCATAAGAAGCACTTTTATTTGCAAAAGTAGTACTACTTGTATGCATGACTTGTAATGCAGTTACGCCAACATCCGCTTAAATACTTCGCAGATGTCTCTCACAAAGAGATGCGAGAAAATTAAAAATACTCACACAAATGGCATAAAGAGAGAGACACGATAAAGAATGATTTACGAACTTTTCAAAATGCATTCCTCATTTGGCATATGAACGAGTTTTTGTTGTTGTTTTTTTCTCCAATAACAACTATATTCATTAAATATTGGATCAAATAAATTATGCCCTGTTTTTAAAGTTTTCATTTCTTTTTCTTAAGCAAACTTTCCTTCTGTATTAAGCCTATTCTCTAAAGTTTTATTTATCATTTTACAAAATCTAATCTTTCATAAATTTGTAAATTTCAGCTCAAGTTTCATAAGTTCTTAATCTTCATGTGAAAGAAAAATTCAATATTAAGTAGTTTTCATCAAATGTTAGGCAAAATGTTTCGAGAAGACAAACAAAAAGCTTTGTTTTGTTATTAAAGGCATATTAGAGAAAGTTTACTCATATGTAAAAAAGAAAAGCATTCAAATAGAAAAAAACGCAATGAGTTTTGAACAGTCAATAATGACAATAATAATAGTAATAAAATTTTTAGGAAATAATAATAATAATTGTAGGCTTTGCTCTTCGATTATATTTGCATAAAAACGGACATTGCGTTAAAGTTGATGTTTATTAAAACATTTACTACTGAAAATGAAAATTTTTTTTCCTTCAGCCTAAACGATAATGACCTCTTATGAGAGTGGTCTTCAGCTCTACAAATGTTTCCACTTGAGAGAGAAAAGTCTTTGTCGCGTATGTCTCTAAAAGAAAATTGTTTTATTGCTATCATTAGCGGTAGATCATTAACGCTTCCAATGCTATACCACAGTCACAGGTGGTTAGGATTATAGAATAGAAAGTATTTTCAAAACGTTTATATTTAATGAAAACTTTTACACTATATTTGGTTCACTTGAATATTTTTGAAAAAAAAAAATTTTTTTTCCTTCATTTTAATTCATTCAGAGAGACTTTTTTTCCAATATGTAATAAAATTTAATGGATAAGTGAGAGAACAAAAATTATGCACTAAAATAATTATCTAAAAATTAAGAACTTGTTTCTAGCATTTAATAATTGTTTATTGATGCAAATCAGATGTATCATCAAATGATTTTTATTAGTTTTTAAACCAATAAGAATATAGTTTTGAAATCAAATTCAAAAATAACTTTAATTACTATTTCTTGACATTTATAATGAATGACTTTTGAGAGTGAAAAAAACTTAAAGATGACATAAAACATCTTTTTGTTTCTGTTTGAAGACATCCGAAACTTTATAACTCGAATAGCAATAAGTTCTGAAATGAAACTAAACTTGTTTTTCAAAACTTCAGATTCAATTCAGATGAAATTCATATCAAATGTATTTTGTTTTTTGTTGCAAATTAAGCGAATATAATTTGATAAGTCTTGTAATAAAATAATTCTTCACTTTCAAAGAATCGAACCGAAAAATGTCAGAAATAAATTTTTTTTTCTAAATATTAAAAAATTATTGAATTTATTTATGATATTGAACTCTTATCAATAATATTTGAAAAATTTATTACTAAATTTTAACATAACTTAGAATCAAAATGTTAGACAACGAAAAATTGTAGAGAAGCTGAAATGTGTGCAAAACTCGTCCGCAGCCAAACATAGCCTAAAGTAAAGCAATTTCATTTCGGATCTAACCAGTGATCTCATTCCCATCCAATGTTCAAAAATTGATTCCACGGTTGAACTGATACCGCACTACAAAGTTGGGAACGAACCCATTTGGACACGAAGTGTCATTATTTCATTATTAGATTGTATTGTATTTGCTTAAAGCGTGTCCACTCTAAAGATTTATTGCCATATGAGAGCTCTCATTTCGGTAGTTTATGGCTTAAAGGTTATCATTTGTTCAGATGTTTCCCTACATTTGTTAAGTGGACTACATATCGCTTTGAGCTTTGAACTCGTCAAAGGGTTAGCCTTAATGTTCTTTTAAACACTGAAGTCTTGTTTAAAGTTTAGTTCCAGTACCAGTTATTTCTTATAAATACAACTTATTATAACTTAATTACCCTTAATATAAATTATTCTCTTAACTATTCTACTCATTGGATACTTTTTTTATTTATTAGACTTTAATATAATGCAAAATTTCCAGTTTCTTCTTGAAAAATATAACATTTTTCCAGTTTAATTAAACTCTAAATAGCCTTTAAATAAGGTTAATATTTCAGAATTTTTTAATAAGATAAGAATCTTTTAATAATTCATTTTAAAATATAGTAATTTTGTGTAAAATAAATTTAATTTTAATGAAATACTCGATTTTCATGTTAAATGAAATTGAGAGATAAGTGAGCCTTAATTAATATCTTAGAAATAGAGTAATAATTGTGGTGTTGGCTTTCAGGCTATTTACAAGTGTTATTAACTTTATTTAATAAGTAATAGTCTTTGAATTCCATGTGTAGGCGATAGGAATTCGCTACAAGTTTAACATTCAATATGAATACTACAATTAAATAGCTCTCAATTTTGATAACCAGAAATATATTAACAAAATGATAGCTTAAGTTTTAGTCTGAGGTGTGCTAGACTTTTATGTGACTGTTTGATGACTTATGATTCTTCGAAAATCATTCATCTCTTATATAATTAAGTTCTGCGAAAATAATCAATTAATAATTAAAGTTATCAGATTTGAATTAATTTAAAACTATTTTAAAATTGTTAATTATTTTTTCATTGAAATCGATAAATATTGAGTTTAAAACGTTATTTCATTTTACTATCAAATTTAGTTCACGAATATCAATACAAACAGTTTTTTTGCTCATAATTGAAAGCACTTTAATTTTACAACAACTTTAAAATAGTAACGATTCAATCATTTGTTCCCTAAAAATAGTGTTATCTAAGATGAAAATTTTAAATATACCTGCATTTCAATCAAAATTATTCAATAAGAGAATTTGGAAAAGCTGTCGACACGTAATTATGCCTTTTCATAAAAACTTGTCTTACTTTTAATGCTTAACAAACATTTAATTTTGAATAATCTTGAATTCAATCAATTTAATCACACTCTACAATATTTTCTGTCAAATTTCACAGTTTGCTATAAATCATAACTTATTTTTGATAATTTGAATTAAACTTTTTTCTGTTATACTAATAACAATATTAGGTTCCAAACAGAATAATGTATTTCCATAAATAGCTGTGATTTCATTTAACTATAATCTAACGTTACAAAGTATGAAAAAATATATAGTTTAAAAATTAGTCCAAACATATTTTCAGATAACAATATGTCTAAATTGTAGGTTAGAAACTATTGTTATCGCTTCAAACAATTATCTATTTTGATATAACGATTGAAAAGCTTAATAAAGTTATAATAAGTAACACAACACACGATTGATTTTTCCCCTATTTTTAACTTAAAATTAGGAAAAAATTTCAAATGTAATCGTTCATAAGGAACAATCGTTTTCTACAATAGATTTCACTAAAATTCTACTCATTTTCGAGGCATTAAAACTTTATTTACAGGTTATGTATTATGTAATGCTTTCTCTGAAATTTAACTTTTTTCTAGAAAAAAAAGTCAATGACTTAAATGGAAATGTATTAAACTTTTAACACTGAACGTGACAATGAAATCAATTTTCCACGAAATACTTGACCCCACAAATTGACACTAAAAAATAAGTGCAAGGGATGCGTGGCTTTTGTGGTAACATCTATTGAACCACTAATTTTCTGTTATTTTTTTATGACTGAATTGTTATATTTCTAACACAATGCGGATATTTATTTTTTCCTAAGCTCTTCAATGATTTCACGCTGTTTTCTTAAATTGCAAAACCATTGCAAAACCATTGCTCTATTTAATCCTTGGCGTCCATTAGCTTTTACACCTATTTATGAATCACTTCTTCTGTTACTTCTGCTAAACTTAAATTGTTTCCAATTATTTAACCTTATTTTAAGACTTCTGCAATTCTTGTGCCGCTCACGAGTCTCTTATTTCCGGTTAAACTAGGAATAAGTCTCAATAAACTCTATCTCGATTTTACTCAATTATAAGATCTGATTCTCAATCGAAAAATTTATTTTAAATCTCAAACCGAAAATAAAATTCCTCTGAACTAATCATTCATGAGAAGACTAGTTCGACATAAATATCTAGAGAAGAAGGCATTCATTTCAAATTACTTTCGACTCAATTTTAATATAAATGGGAAAACAGCAATTTAGTGGCAAATTTCACTAAATCATGAATGACAACACGCTGTGACCTGAAAATAATATCGCATATCATTCTAAAGTATCTAATTTTCTCTCTTCTGAAAGGATCGCCAAAAAGAAAGAAACACAAACTTTAATTAGTTTTTTATTGCAAAAAATTTGATTATCAATGGAGACAGTTCTCGGTTTTTCATTAACTCTTTTATTACCCGAGCTATTAAACATTTGAGAGGTGTGTTTCACTCTGACTTATAGATTTGAGACTTATTAACTTATTTTTAAGCCTTTCAGGCATTTTTCATGGCTTAACTTTGCCGTCATTTGAATAATGATTTAATTGCTGCGAATAAAAAAGTTATTTTTGTCCATTTTTTGTTTTTGTATAGTTTCAAACCAGTACTTACTGTAGATATAAAGCCGTCTCATTAGAGCTAAAGATAATTAATCTTCATTTTTCTGTTAATTAAGATTAACAATAAGCATACCTTTAAGTTAAATGATTTTTAATAATTAAAAAATTTATTTGTTTTTTCCCTGACTCTATTTATTTTAAAGTTATTTTTGAGAATATTATCTCTCTCTGGCATCATTAATAAGATTTATTTATTTATTTTAGAGCATAACCTAATAAATTATGATTTGCTAATTATTAAAAACTTGATTCAACTATAAATGATATTTCTTTGAGATAGTATTTCAGCGAAAGTAAAAATAAAATGTTTTTATAATTATTGAAAGTTTCTTTTAGTAGAAGTGAGCAGAAATTCTAAAGTTTTTAGATTTTTCTCTTCATTAGTCAGTTAAAAGCTCTGGTTCTGAAATGAATTCCGAAATCTCATAAAATTACTTACATATTAAATTATGTTGAGTTTTCTATTAGAATCTCATTTATAAATAAATTTTTAATGAATATTTAATAATATAAATATCTAATAAATTAACAAGTTTTTGAATATTTATGAAGCAAATTCATATGAATTTCGTAATTAAAGTCGTTAACTTAATTCAATTTAAATCACATTTTGATTAAAATTTTCAAATTTTGAATGTTTTCTCGTTGCAAAAGAGTTAATTTTTGAGTAAAAATTCAAAATTTTTCTTTTTCGATTCATTAATCCAAATGTTTAAATGTTATTTGCAATTTATGAATACAGCCCAAGACTTGAATTATGGTATTTATATAATTTGCTCATTCAAAACATGCTTCACTCAGCAATAAATCATATTATTTTAATACAAACTTTTCAATTTATTAAATGAAGAAATATTATTTTTCATCTCAATGTATACTTTCCTTCTTTTGATCCTTAAATTTAGTGAGAAATTGACAGTATTTCTCAGAAATTGAAAACGAAACTCACATTCAATGGTAAAGTAGCAAAAAACTTATACAAACCAGAAGTAAAACACAAAAATGTACTTTTGATAAATACTATTTACTCGATAAGCAATTAAGTGTCTGTTTTATGTAAACTATTTTGAAAGCAAATATTATATAACTTTAATGAATCCAAAAATTGCACTTTAAGTAAGAGATTATGGAAACTGAAAAATTTGAAGCAGTTTATTATAAATATTTAATTAGAAAACAGTAACATTTTATAAACTAATATTTATAATATTCTTAAGCTTTGTCTCAATAAAAGTGATAATCCACTAATGGCTACATTAAACAGATAGCAAAAAAAGTATTTAGTTTTTAGAGAAAGTGCAATCACTTCGAGTGATGTCATTTACAAAATACTTTTGAAAGTCATTTTTTTAAATAGCATTTCAAACTCGAAACATGTTATGATATCTATTCGTTGTTTGAATATAAATATCCCAATTATAGCGTTAGACTTTCGTTCATTCAGTCTTTTGATTTGAAAATAGATAATTGGGATATTATACGAATTAATAGCAAAACAACACCGAATCGTAAGTAAGGCTTACAAATGCATAATTTAATAATTATTATTAGCTGAGTTTCCTGTAAAACAGATTTTCTTATTATATAATTTATAACTAAAATATGCTTCAATACAAGCGAAAAGTTGTTTTAAAAATGTTTGAGAAATTTTCATACACTTAAAATAATTTGCAATAAGTTTCATAACTTTTAGCTTAAACTTCACAACATTTATCATAATAAATATCTCTCAACTCCTTTTTTGCAGATCTTATTCTGCTTTAGAAATGAATACTTACCAGAAATTTTCTATAAAATATTCCTCGACTCTTGAAATATACATTTTTAAAAAATTGAAATATTATTTTTCAAATTCATTAAAATAATGCATTCATTGAGAATCATTAATCTTTTTTAATATTTTGCTTAACCTGTTGAGTGAAGCAATGAAGATGTTATAAATAAATGTTATGCTATAAATAATAACTAAATTGTGAATTTGATTCGAGCTCTTATTTTGGGAAAAGATTGTGATTAAGTAACGATTTTTCGCTTTCATCTCTAATCTAATGGTCTTTTGTAATCCCTATACCTGTAATTGTTATGTATTTTCTTTTGATATTATGCAAAGATATAGAATTTGAGACCAAACCTAAAGTAACTAAAATTATTGATTAAAGTATTCAATACTATATAATGTTCGACTAACAAAACAGAAATTCGATCCCAATAAGAGATAAAGTGAACGCAAAATTACTTTATTATATGCAGATTAGCTATAGTTTGGGCGAAATATAGAGATTGAAGAAATAAAAAGTGGATGATTTGTAGGTTAGGAAATATCATAGAAAGAGAAAACAATATCTTAATAACAAAATCTATTATTCAAATAGTGAATTTCGTAATAACTCATAACTAAAATGTAAGACATTTTAAAATTAAAATCTAAAAAATACGTGAAATAAATATAATTGTTTTATGCAAATAAGATTTCAAAACAAGTGTTAATAACTAGTGAAAGTTCAATACTTCCTGAAACAAATTTTCTCAAATGCAATTCATATAAAAGTGATTAATAAGAAAGCAATTTTTCAAAATATTATTAATAGTTGTAAGTATTGATTAGGAGTGAGTTTTTTGTCATACCCTATGCAGAGATATACGTAATAATTCACTTGTATCAGAAAATCATTGAAGATAACTTGTTCTCACAGAATAATTAAGCTGACAGTGAACATGATTTCATTAGATTTAAAAGCCTGTGATTTAAAAGCCATTCGTAATGCATTACTTTTGTAAAGTAATAATTCTTTATATACTTTTTTTGTTGTAAAAAAAAATACCAAATCTTCCTTTTCACAAACGGTTGGTATAAATTAAGTTCAATGATATGTAAAATGACTTTTGATTTTTTTTGTTTCAAGTTTTTCAAGCAATTTGATTATATTTATAAAATGATTTTGAAATAATACTGAATTATGACCACAAAAATAAGACTTTATAGTTATCTCGCCTTCAAATAAATAGTCTGTAAGATTGAATTGTAAATGTGATCAAGTGTTGCACAGTTGGGTTCTTTAACTATTGGAAGTTATACTTAGAATCTAAATGATTCTATTTCTAGGTATTAAATATTATTTTGAAATTCAATACTCTTCTAAAACAATGAACTTTAAAAAATTCTTAAATTCAAATATCAATTCAATGATCGACACCATAACTAACCCTCATTTCATTTTTCATAAGTCTTTGACTGAAGTTAAACTTACAGTAAATTATTTTAATGAGATTTGTTGAAGTGTTGCCTATTTTGTATCAAATCGATCAATGAAACAGAAGAGCTTTCATTGTATTATTTATTTGTTGAATTGTCTTAACTATATTTTGATCTCATTAAAAATTCTATTTAACAAGTTTATAAATCAATATAAGAATTCCTGTCGCTTTTGGTATAAACGCCTTAGAACTCTATTTATTAAATATTATATTGAAAAGTAATAATGCCGATAGCAGTCCAATAATTTCGTAATAATACGGAAGTGCCAATAGATTAATGTGTTTTATAAGTTTTTACAAAATCAATCGCTAACTACCGCTGTGAATAGGACTCCAATTTATTGCTTTTTAAGAAGAAAATAAGTTAGAAAAGAGTTGCAATTCAAAAGAATATTGAACTTCTAATAAAACAGTGAAACCTCGTTATAATAGAACAAGTTTTAATCTTTCTTTCTTTTTCTCTTTTTAAGCTATGATTTATTCTACTTTTGATTTATTTTTTAATTAGTGAAGCTTTAGATTTTTTCATTAGATGACTGATTGAAATTTATATTTTAAATTACTTTTAATTAATTCATTCAATGCAATGCAATCTATTTTTTCCTCTTTTTTTCTTATTGAGGAATTAATCATAACGTGATATCACTGTACGATCGAAAGAATTTTCTTATTAACGCATTAACACTTAATAAATACAATAAATTTCACAAGTTTTTGGCAGAAAGACCAATACTTTTTATTTTGATGGAAACTGAATTATAAAATAATTGTTTAAGTGAAGCAAAAATTTTGACTTTTTGTTTAAGTTTTCTGAGGAAGTCTTTTACAGAATTTTCTCGAGTGAAAGTAAGTGTCAAGTCATTCAGTAAATAGTTTATTGCACTTTATCTCAAAGAGTGATAATCTTTTGACTTTTTCAACGCTTTTTTTTCAATTGCCATCAATTCATATGACTAGCCATAAGGTTAATTTCCTGATAATTGATTTATTAATCGCTTGAAAGCTTACAATTGCACTTTAAGCTTTTCCTCAAATCTTCTTCATTAGTGCGTTTAAGTTTAATTAGAGGTTTAAGATTGATGACAAATTTCTTTAAAGCACATTTTTTGAAAAAATTCTATATTTTTCTCTTCAACTTTTTGATATTTTTTTGTTTGTTTCACAGAATTGTCTTTTTTTAGTAAAAAAAATTTTATGATTAATGATTTTATCAAAAGATTTGAACAATTTATTACTTAATACTAGATTAATGTTATTTTTAGAAATTGATTACGAATTTAGTGTCAAGTTTTCACAATTAATCTGTTCGTATCAAAAGAAAATAAAATCATAAAAATTTATATAATCTTTTCACTTACTTAAGAACATAAGCAAAAAATTCATTCTTAACAATAAAGTTTTAATACCATTGAAAAGATCATATTTATGAGGAATACTTACTATTTGACCCCAACCTCGAACCTTACATTTATTAAATCTGTGAATTAATAGAAAAAAGTCTTTGATTCAGGAGAGAGTTCACTGTCAAAGGTTTTATTTAACTCCAAAAACATCTAAATATATAATATGGTATATCATTAAAACCATTGATTCAATTCTCATGAATTAATGGTTGAGATGATGATCATTGATGTGGGGATGCGTTCGATTCAAACAAGTAAAACATGTTTTTCTCTTAATTTTACTTTAAAATTTTCTTTTTATCTCAAGTTTTTTAAATTAATCTGAATTTGATTTGTTTATTTCTCACCTAAATATCTCACAATAACTCCGTTACAATCTTATTAAAACTGTTATTCACTTAGTTTTTAATTTAATTGATTCAAATTATATCATTTGAATTGGGTTTTGAATAAAATTTTTTTAACCTTTAAAAACTTATAATGAAAGGGTATCATTTGAATTAATATCTGAATAGTGCTCCACAACTAGAAAACAATATCATTTTTCATTTGATTCAAAAGATTATTATTATAATTTTTTTTTTGAATATCAACACTCAAGTTATTAGATTTAATATTTGGAATTAGGGTTAAATCAAGTCTCGAGCAAGTCTTTCGAAGCGTTGGCTCAATTTTCTTACATAGTTTGCACTCGTCTCACAAAATGAGATTCTCACGTCTATATTTGAAGGACAATTTTATTATGAGTCCTAAAATTTTAATTATTTAATAACATCCTCAATAATTTTTTTTAAATGGCTAACAAATCCGAATTCACATTCCTTTAGTTTTGTTGTCTCTCATAAGGCCTGTTTATGTTTAGCTGTTTTTAAACATGTAATTTTCTCTGACCTTTTTCTCCTATTGTGAGGGAGTGTATACCAGATATGTTTCTTTAACACAGTTATGACACTGAATCTTGATTTATGCTAATATTTTTGAAAGTTAGAAATGAGTTTAATGTTACAAAATATGTTTAAATTGTGTTCATTTTGTTGTCTTATATGATTTAATGCTTCGATTATTTTAAATGTTTAGCATTGAAGTTATGTAAAAAGTTTAATGAAAATTCATTGAGCCAACAGAATTGTGCAAATATTAACTATAAGGTATACTTTTTTTTATACTTTCCTCCAATTCATTGTTTGCGTAATAATTTTCAATGTCTGCAAATAGTTAAGTAAACTTTTCTTTCTTAGTTTTTATCTTTTATTTTTTTTAATAAATTCTTTGTTTAACTTAAATTAAATTAAAAGCAAAATGATTTGAAACAAAGCAAGCAATAAAAGTCTTTTAAAAATCTTAAATATCTCTAATTGTCTGCACTCATCACGAATTGTAATTTGAATTAACGAAATATATGTTACGTGAGTTAATTTGAGTCAAATTTTCTCTTTATCTGAGTTAAGTTCTTGAAGAATTTAATTCGAAATTCTTTGTATATATGCATGATTGATATTTTGAGTAGAATTATATGAGACATTTGAATGCATTCACAAGTTTGACCCATAAGTTATGGAAATGATATCTCATGAATGGATATTAAATCCGATAGTTTGAAATCTAGAGCTTTGAAAGGATTAAAGTTAAGAACACAAATCAGGCTTACGTTATATCAATTTAAATGTCAAGTTAACTGATATTCAAGCATCGATTGCAATCTTAACTTCAAACTATTCTGTTTAACTTTCTTTTCGTCTATCAAATCAAAATTATGCTAAACAGCAATTAAGAAAAAGTGAAATAATTCCCAATTTGACAGAATTAGAAGCTATCAAATCATTGGAAAAACTAAATTTTTTTTCAAAAATCACTACTAACTTAAGTTGATTGACAAAAGTTCGAGATATTAGGGTTTTCTTCTCTTTATAACTTCAAAACTCTGTATCGAGAATACTAATGACCTAATTATATGCTACGCAAAGAAAATTAAATAAAATAAAATGATAAGAATGAGCGATAAAAGCTTTATTTAAAAAAAGGAAAAAAATGTGAAATTTTCTGCAAAAAATTTCATTTCAAATTAAATAACTCATAAAACCATCAGAAGCTCTATTGAATTCTTTGATTTAAGACTCTAATTGTTTTATTCAGTAAAACACAATAATGTTTTCAGTGACTCAAAGATGCGGAACAGTATTAAATTTGTTGGAAAAATGTGTCATTTATTGTTATTGGCATCAAATTTGAAGTGTTATTGAATTGAGAAAAATCAATTTGCATTTTTTCTTCATTTCCACTTTCGAGACCGTTCTATCAATTTTCACTTTTTCATAAACTTATTTCATGCCATAAACATCAAGGAAGTAGTTTCGAATGCTTGGCCTCAATAATTGATTTTTCATCATTACTTTATTGTGTTTTGATGATAGGATAAATCTCATAAGAAAGTGTTCAGACAATGAATGCAATCAACTTTTGATGATATATGAGAAGCGTTTTGAATGAAAATTTTCATTAGAACTCATCTTAACATTAAAAATCTACTAAAAAGACATGGATTTATTGCTTTGAGTTTCTTTAACTGATGATATGAGAACTCATACAATTAACACAATTTAAAATTATATAGTTTCATAAACTTAATCATTTGAGTCCTAAGTCTAAAAAACAAGTTTCCGTAAATTTGGTGCCGGATTTCAAAGTGATAATCACTTTAATTTGTGAAAAGCTATCGTGTCTTTATGTCTTATAAAACTTTTGTGTCCCATTTAAGTACAGAATTAATTGTGACTCGAAAGGAGTTCACTATTTTATATTCGAAACAAAAAAAATTCAATCAAAAAAACCAATTAATTCAACCTTCAAAAATGATTCACTTTTGGCAATACTTTCAGAAATAATTTTTACTTTTTATTCTCAATTTCATTCTTATTTAATTCTTTTCCATAAATTAATGATAATTTAGTTTATGTTGAATTTCTCAATGAGAAAAATTGATGACACGATAAAATCTTTTTTCTTAAAATTTAGGTTAATTATTACCTGTAATTTGTCAGTTGAAATATAAAGTTTGCATTGTTTTCTTTCGAACTTCAAATTTTTGATAGTTTATTGAATACAAGTCTGTCGATCATTATTTACTGATAGAAAAGATTATAAAATCATTTAATTTACTTGTATTCTAATTAAATATATAAGAGGTTAAAACTTTGAGTAAAATTAATAAAAATAAATTAAAATTAGATAAAGCTAATAAATTGGGAAATTTTTAAAATAAATTTATAGCTTATTTTCAAATAAGATCAATTCTAATCTTGAATAAAACCTACGAAACACCTCAACAATAATGAGTTTTAACCAAATTATGAGTTTTTTCAATTTTTTATCTCAGAGTATAATTCTTTTGAGACTTATTAAGTGAATACCGTTTAATCACTTATTTATTGTTAGCTTTTGGGTGGTTTGGAAAACTTAATCAAGTAAGTGAAAAAAAAGTTGAAATTTAATAATGAGATAAAATCTAAGGAAATTCAATTTCCTATCCTATCCTTTCCTTTCCTATCATCATATCTTCTTCATCATAAACTAATTATCAAATAAAGAGTTAAATCATTTAGAATTCAATTAACACCACAGTATCTCTTATAAGAAACTAATTTATTTTTTGTCTTCTAACTTAAATATCCAAAAAAATGCTATAATTTGTCTTATTTTTCTTAATAATTAAAATTTATCAGTTTTTACTTATACCAAATATCCATTAATGATATAAGACTCCGATGAACTCTAAGCAAAATTCCCTTTATTAATAAAATTAAAGTTATTTCTCAATTAAAATAGTTTCACTCATAATTTATATGCAAAAATGGGTAATTTCGAAGCAGTTTATTTTTAAAATTGTTTTGATGATCACTTTTCCTGATAAATGAATTCGTGATTTATCTCTTTTTTCAAGTTTATTGATAGTTAACTCAATTTTGGTGTTAAAGTTTATAACTTTTATCAGTTTATTAACTGCAAAGTTTTTTATTTGTTATTAATTTTTAGCGACAATTTATGAAAAATTTCATTAAAAATAAAAAAATTTTCAAAAAAGCATTTTTTAGATTAGTTTAAAATACAAAGAAAAATAAAGGTGAATACTAGAAGAAAATGAGTTTAAAGACTCAGTTATCTCAATAAAATTTTTTTCTGTCTCGACTAAAGACTATTTCACTGGTTGTAGAGCTGCATATCTTAGTCTATCATCAATTTATTTAAAACTTGAATACTTGCAAGAATTAAATTTTTAAAATAAAAATATTCATCAGAAACGAAATATAGAAGAATGATATAATTGAATGAATAAACGTATTTCTAAACCTATGATATTAATAAGAGTCGGCATCAATGATAATGCTTTAAATTCCACTTTTCCTCTACTATTTTTTCCCATATTCTTATCAGTCGTGATGATAAGAAACTATTGGCCTCTTCTTTCCAACCAATTTATGTAATATCTTATCAGTCGAAAAGTTGAAAACTTTTTTCGACTCAATTGACATAACGTTGATTGTATTGGACATGTTTTTTAGTGATAACTCCTAAAACTCCACAAGAAGCTAATCTTCGGGACAAATATTTTTTGTCTTATAACTCAACGCACATCAAATTGTGCTTTGCATGAAACAGTGATAGTGAAAATATTTTCCTTTCTTTTCTTGCTTGTGAGAGAGACCCATCGCTGAATTTAAATTAGAAATTTTTAGAGCTTTGGCTAAGTTTAGAGTAAGAAAGATTTAACAAACTGTAAAACAAACCTCAATTTTTTTAACCTTATTATTCGCATAAAAGTTATAACTTTAGAATCGATAGAATCATTGTTTTTGCAAAAAATAAAAATTCAAATACTGTTATGATAACTATTCGTTTGAAAACAGGTCACATACTTATAGTAAAAGAAATATTTTCATAGTTTTTGTTGTGATCAAAATAATACTGAATTCATTTTTTGTAATCTAGTGAACAAAGTATGAAATTGATAAAATTCATGAATAGATATTAAAGAGAAGTCTGAAATCCTTTCGTAATCCAAAAACCTAATGAAATAATATTATGCAAAATAATAACCAGATTCTAAGACTTTAATTTATATTTGAATCATAAGCATTCAAAGCATGTATTCAAACGAGTTTTTTATAAGCCAAGTAAAAAAAGTTTTTGTCAGATTAGATGAAAAACAAAGTTATGGAATGTCTTCAATGAGCAAATTGTTCAAAGGTTTTAAGCGATTAAAAAAATTCCTTATAAGAAACAAAATCTCAAATCTATTATAATTTTTTTCTTTGAATTTTTATTGAACTTATTTGTATCACTTTCAATGATTAAAGAGCTTAACGTTCTTTTAAAAAATCGATTCAAAAAATTGATTGAAATCGATTTGTGGAAAAAATCTAAGTATTAAGTTTGAAGCAAGTCGTGAAAATCCAATTAAAAATTTTTAAAACCGATTGACTAATATTTTTTAACAAGTATTTAAATATTCAATCCATTAAGCAATACAATTAAGTTTTGTTAAAAATGAAAGAAAAATTAAAAGTTTATTTCATTATTTAAGACATATCTAATTTGGAATTCATGTTAATTAAGGTCACATTCATTTAGACAAAAGCATAACTCATGGTTTCAAAAGAAACATTTCTATTATTCTTTCATTATTCACACCTCTTAGTTATAGATTAGTTGACATATCGCTTAATAAACAAAATTTTTTTTTCTAAAATCTCGAAAATGTCGTGACATAAAGGAATTAAAGAAGTGTTAACAGTTCTCAATGTTTTTTCCTTAAGAAAAAATTTTTAAGTATCAAAATATAATCATTAGTCTTAAAGTATAGAGTATTGAATATAAAATTTTATTCAAATTTGTTGACACTTACAGTATTTATGACTGATTGTTATGAATTATGTTTCAGCTATTTTTCAAAAGACTCGTACCCTTGACTTAATAACATTATTAAAATCTATTCTTTAAAAAATCTCATTCTTTTAATAATCTAGAAAGTAGGCGAACATCAACTGTTAAACGTTTAACGGGTTTTTAATTCATAGAAATTTCAAAAGTCTTTTAAAACAAGTAGCGAAACAATGTTCGACATTAATAACTATTATTTTTAAATAATGAGAAAACATTGCTTATTGGCCTCAATTAAATGTTCAAATAATTGATATATTATCTTAAAAAAGGCACACAAATATTATTTAACTGGGACTTTATGATGAGGGCTTTCATAATAAAACACATAAAAGATTTGATATACATTCTTCTATTTCTTGAAAGTATCCCATTCGAAGGGTTGGTCAGGGCTGGAATGAGTTTTACCTTGATTTTTATAACAACTATTTAATGCTAATTCTTAACTAAATCTTTTGAAAATTTCTTTTATTTTTTTAATTGAGTAAATTTCTTCTTATTTTTACTTAAGTTTATGTGAGACTAACCTTTAACTTTGGCATTGATTCAATAATCACATTCAACTTTCAGATTCTCCCACAGACTAATCATTATAAATATAAACATTAAATTTAGGTTAATTACGATAATCCTTCAAAAATAAAAATTGTGGTCAATACTCGCAGAGTTAATTATGGTTATTAATTGCTTTAATTTGATAAATAACTATTTAAAATAACTTATTCTATAATTGGTGTTTATTTTAATTTAAAAAACTATTGTTTCATGTTTTTCTTAAACATTTATGGTATTCTGGTTCGACTGTATTTTTACTTTATATTTCCTAATTTGTTATTTTGGGTGAATTCTCCTTTTAAGGTTAACGATACTTATAGTTCGATTATTTTTCACCAGTATATTGAAGGAAGTTTTCAAACTCTAACTTTTTTTTATCACTTTTGTAAAATTGTTTCATTCAAAAAAAGTATTGTTCAGTTAATGTTTTTTGACCTTCGAAAACAATATTTTTCTGGCATTTGATCAAAAAGTTTATAATATTGATATTTGGAAGTCATCGTACTTGAAATGATGTGTTATGTTTTTCGTCGACAATTATTTCTTCTGTTCAACTGTTTATTTTCTTTTTCCTAATAAGCTATTGATAATGTATTTGAATGCAAACAATAAGGAAAGTGAAAATTATGTGTTGAAAAGATTTGGAATTTCCTACACTAAAGTCCTATCACCACATGATATTCTCATTCAAGACCCACTTGAGAAAACTTTTACATACAATGAAATTGGCTCAAGAATTAACGCAATTTAACAACATTCAAAGGAAAACTTTTTTCAAACTTATTAAAACTTATTATTCAAAACTTGAGAAATATTAAGTAAAAAAAGCCTTCACTTTCTATTGTATTATTTAGAAAAATGGAAATAAAGTTTTATTCCCAATTCATAAATGTTTTTGTAAAACATTCTTAAAAATTTCAACAATGCATTTGTTAGCGTCTATTCAAATAGTTATCATCTGAAGAGCAGGTGATTTTGTGAACCTCTCGACGCAATAGCAAATTCGTTATCATCATCCGCAAGGAATGCCTTATACTGTGTATACGATTACTTCATTTTTGCTTATTTAACGCTTCAATGAAATCATACAAACACTACAATTTCGGAGCAAATCTGTTTGAGAAATGAAGCACTTTTGGCTATATTGCGGTTTTTTACTTTTAACACTCTTGTTGTTTGCATTTTTTTCAAAAGTTAATTTTAGATTTCTTTGCATACGATTGAATTCTATTATCGGTTTATTTTTATTTTACTCTAACCTATCAAACAGGAAAGAAAAGTTGAGCTAAGATTAGGTTAATAATCATTTTATTGCATAAAATTTAAATTTTATTTTCGAACTCCTATCCCAAAGAAATTAAGCTTAATTTTAAAAGTTGAACAAATTTTTCACTTCTTTGAAACTATAATCAGAGGATCAATCGATCTTTACTTTTTTTATATTCTTGAATTATGAGTGATTATTAAGTCTCCCTCTCGGCGAATGAATATATTATGTTTCAACAAGTTTTTAAACAAATAATCAGCAAAAAAGCATTTATTAAACTCTAATACCAGTTAAACTTTAGCTAATGTTCGCACCAGAAAAATAGCAAAACGACATTTTTGAGATACACTATTTTTCTCTTGTTAGGCATCGACCAGTTTTTTGTTTCTCATTCACGGAGTGTTTATGTGCGAAAGAGAAACCACTTGAAGCTATGACTTGAAGTAAACTCTTATTCTGGAACAAGTTCATGGTCACTGTTAGATAAGTTCAATTTGGTTTGTCATCTCTTATATATTGTCAGTTCGTTGAGTAGTTTTCAAACTTGTATTTTTCAAATAAAGCAATAAAAGCGTGACAAATAATAATCGTTGCCAAAAATGTTTTGCCTTTTTTTCTCTTCATCAGAAAAACAGTGTCGACGCAATTATGATACTGTTTTTTGATGCCTCAAATTTATTTCTCCCTTATTTTTGGCTTTTTCGACACTTATTTCTCATTTCATGGCCACTTAAAAGTTGATCTTTTGTTTTATTTCCTAATACGCCCTAACTTTAAACTCAAGACATTTACTTTTTTAAGTTTCGATCAATGCCAGAGTTTTAAATAATTTCAAATCAATTATTGTTTTTAATCAAAGAAAGAAACTCAAAATACTTTAATAGTTATGAGTTCTTTCTTTCTTTCTTTTTCTCTCTCTCCAAAACAATCTAAAGCTTATAAAGAATATATTGCACAGAATATTACATATAAATACTTATGTGTGAG
>JAQIWZ010000138.1:0-27665 GCA_034697245.1 Malaconothrus monodactylus | reverse complement strand
ACACCTCGATAAAAATTTTTTATGCTGTGCAAAATGTTTATCTAATATTGTACTCCAACATAATTAAATATTAGCTGCCCATAGGAAAGTAAGGAGGAGTAAATAATCTTTAAAGTTCTAAATTCAAGCTATAATTTTGATTTCTGAACACATTTTATTCAATAGAAATTACAGGTTGAAATGAGTTTTAAAAATTAAATTTCTCCGCCTCTACCTCCTATGGGCAGCTAATATTTTAACCTGTTGAACACATAATTATAACAAATATTTTTAAGGTATTAAATATTATTTATCGAGGTGTCAACAGACAGACATTCCTCGTAAGGGCATAGATACCAGACCTCCGGGATTAGGCTGGAGTCTCCAGGTTTTCACCCTTTTCTCCAATATTGAAACGATATTTTTCTAGTTCTTAAGCTCATATCGTAAACGAAATTAATATATTTTTGTAAAAATGCACAGACGAGGAAAAGTGATTAGTAAAGAAAAATGAAAAGGCAAAGAGAAAAGTTGGATCGAATAAAAACATTCTCACCAAAAATTTTTGCAAAAGAAAATTGAAAAATTTTTACTCACAACGCTATTTGCATGCATTAAAGTAAGATTAGACACATATTGATAAAACTTGAGATTTGCATATCATAATTACTAAGTATTAATTAGATAACAAAATAGTGTTGACGAAAATTGAATTCTATCGAAATGGTTTCACACGTTTTAAAATGTTCTAAATTTCAAATTTTTTTACCAGAAATCCTAGTTTTTAGCCAAGTTTTGTAGTTCAATAATTTAATTATTGGGCATATTTTTTTCTTCTTGATCATTAATATAAAACAGTAATCATAAAACTAATGAATCCATTTTTCAGTTGAAGAATAATTTTTTCAATAGTATTTTAAAACAAACAACCACTACCTCATAAAAGCAGATTAATATAAAAAGCTTATACAAAGCTTAAATTTTAAACTTTTAGTTAACAAATTTCAAAACAATAAAATTAGCACAAATTTTTTTGAGACTCAAATAATGAATTAAGTCGAATCAGATAAGATCAATTAAATTAAAACTCTGATAAAAGAAACACTTTAAAGTTTTTCATTGAAATTAGGTTTTATAATTTTCAAGTTAAGATAAATTCATACATATTTATATATTTAAAAGATATCTAATAATTGAATATTAGTGTAATTTATATAGCATTAGTGTTTCCAAGTAAATCACTTATAAAATCAGAAAAAAATACTTCAATCACAGAAGTTTATCTCAAAGAATTTTGAAAGTGGGAGGAAAGTGACAAAATATAATTTTCAAATAATTTGAACAATTCCTATAATCGATCAATGTTTTGATGAATTTTGAAAACATGATTTGCATGCATTCAATAAAATACTATTCTATTTGTCGATAAATAAAACTTGCATAAGTTAACATTAAATAAATTGAATTATTGTTTTTTCAAGTAGGTTCTTTTCAATTAATCCAAGAGTGAGCCAAGTCTTTAATCTTAAAACTTCAAACTTATATGCCTTTGATTTTTTCTATCAATTCCGAAAATGAGCAAATATTAATTGGAAATGCATTAAAATATCAATGATTACAACTATGATATAGTAATCACAACCATAGTCAGTTATGGGCAAAGGGGCCCAGCTTCCCTCCCCCACAAGTTTTCAGATTATAGTGTATAAAGGAAAATGTTTGGTCATTGTCTGTCGATTTGGAAAAATTCACATAAAGGCATAACCACATACTTCGTAACAAAGTTTGATGGGAGGAACGGGTCATAGGCCTGGCCAACAAAGGTTAAAGTTCATACGCAAAAACATACGATAAAAATGAAGGGAGAGAAGAGATCATAAAAAACGTGATTTTTGTGTTACATAATTAATGAATGCCAAAAACGTCTAATTCATTTCATATTGTCATTGCATTATTTGTCTGCAATACTGCCCTCTCATAGCGAATGATGTATTTAGTCATAAGAAAGGACGTCATCTATTTATTGATTAAACTAAAATCCTATTGAGAATAATAACAATAGTTGAGCACAAATTTCAAAACTTAAAAAGCAGTCGTTTTATATGTTTGTCGTGTGTCGAAAACATTCCTCACTGTATGATAGCTATAATGCGAAGTCATTTTAGAATTTATTTGAGATTCACTTTAACAGAGCTTTTCTTATAATAGAAAGTGTTGTATATATTAAACAAATAGTGCACACAATCAAACATTTTATTATTTAGTTAACTAACTATTAATGAATTTCAATTTAATTTATTGCTATTATTTTACTATTAATTGATTAATAAATCCAAAAATGGCTGAATGTATGAAATGTTTTATTTATTAATTATTATTAATTTGTTTTATGTCTTTTTGAGTGACTCATTGTCTCAATTATTGATAAAATGTTTCTTTATTTCAATTAATTTTTTATTTAATTTAATATTTATCATCATTTAGTGTAAAGATTACGGCTTTCAATAACTAAATACTTAATTATTTTTATTTATTTAATTTTTATTTAAATAAATGAATAAAAAATATGATTTTTGGAATCATTTGTTGCTTTGAATGCTCTTTCTTTCAAAACTACACTTTTTTCGGTCGTATTTTTTATGTTTTGATAACTGTTTCAACTAAAAAAAAATTTTTATCTAATTTCTAAATCAAATCAATTACTAAAAGGTTTGCTTATTATTTAAACTTATTTTAATAGAGAATCGATTTAATAAGAAGTGATTAAATATGAAGATCGATAGAACCAAATCGAAGAAAAGTTCCTCTGAAGTGGTAATCATTGATAACACATTATTGACTTTTATTTAATCTACTTTTATTTATAAAATTATTTGCAATTAATTATTAATTAATTTAATGATTGATTTTTCTCTTTGAAACCCTTAAAGCCTACGGATTGCAAATCTCTTATTGAAAAATTAAAGGCTTGCGATGAAAATGAATTATTAGAGGAACTCAAAAGAATTAAGTCATGGAATTGTGGAAAAGTATTTATCATTTTATTTATTTTAACTTTTTTTCTCATTTTTTACCTAATTTTCTAGAACTATAAGTTATAAAATTATATTTTGAAATAATTTCCAAATTAGTGCGAACTCTACCACTGGATCGATGTTCTCGACGTTTTTGATTCCATATTAGAGTCTTGTTGTCATCGAGAAAATGAAAACCAATGGTCTCTACCATTGGATCTTCCCAACAATGAAAAGGTATTCATCGATTGCCATCAGTTGTCATCTCTTTTCTTAAATTACTTATTCCTAAATGTTTTAATAGAGAAAAGAGCTTTTGATGCACATAATTATGTTCACGGCTTTGCTGATAGAACATAGCTTTTCTCGACATCTCTACAATTCAATGGAGGTATGAAATAGTGTCTCAATTAATGAATGAATAATTAATTATTAATAAATTGTATTAATTTTGATAGCATTTAATAACATTATTATCGTCTCGTGATATGCAAGTCGTGTTAGCGGTTCTCAATTTGCTTTATGTATTTAGCAAAAGATCTAATTTTATATCAAGAATTAGTACCGAAAAAAGACAGGCATTACTGACTCGACTCACATATCTGGCGGAGGTATTTATCATTTTATTCAAATTTGATTCCATTGTATGGCATCGTCTCATGTCTTTAATTAACTAATAATTTGAATGTTATTAAAGTTAAAAAGATGCTGGAAATCAATTAAGAGTTTGGCACTATATCTAAACTATTGAAATGTTTTGAATATTGACTTAACTTTCTCTTACAAAATAATTTTATGTTTTGTCAGAATTGGGGCGGAAAAGAGAATGGTTTTGGCTTAGCTGAATGTTGTCAAGACCTGCCGATGTCATCATTTCCTTCGAGCGCAACAACTCTTCATTTTGAGTACTATTGTGACGATTCTGTCAACAAAAAGGCTAATGCTCTCAGTGTTATACACGTCGATAATATCGATCAAATCGACAAATCTTTAGCACAAATCATGGAAGAAATGATAGAAACATATAAAGTCCCGACCGATAAACAAATGTTATTATTCACTCATTTAAGACTCGCCAAAAGTTTCTCCAATTATAAGAAGAGACTCCAATGCGTTCAGGCGAGACTTCAAGCCTTATCCATAATCGGTATGTTATCTGACTATATATTTGACTTGACATGTATTCAACAGTATTTAATATATAATTTCGTTTTCAGTCTATTGTCAAGCGATGTCATTACAAGAAAACGCCACTTCTTTGTTATATAACGGACTTATAGAAGAATTAGTTGATGTTTTAGAGCTGAATGATAACAAATTAATTGTAAATAACTTTATAAAACACTTTCAACTTATCTAATAATTATTTATAGGATTTTAGCAAAAATTGTAATAATAATTATCTCTGCAGGAAATCAAAGCCGCGTCTTTACGTACTTTGACTTCTATTATTCATTTGGATAGAAATTCAAAGTAAGTCCAATTAATTTTATTTCCTAAAAATTTATGAGGAATATAGTTTAATAATAAGGTATATAATTTACATTTTATATTCAAAATTATTTCCATTTATTTCAATGTAAATATTCATAGTTTAAATTTAAAATGAAGGTCGGGTCGCATCAAATCAAACTTATTAAGTGTTGAATAAGACATTTAAATACGACTGACTTTTTGTTTGCTTATAATATTAGGTTAAATGTGATAATAGACGTGACGGGCGCGTCTTCATATCACGGCTTTCTGCCAGTACTTGTCAGAAGTTGTATTCAAGCTTTGATTGACGGCAACACTGAATTATTTCCTCTACCATTTGCAACAGCACTCTTCTCGTTCCTCTACCATTTGGCCAGTTATGAAAATGGTTAGTCTTTTAGTGGTTTATATTTATTGATGATTTATATAATTGATTGTTTAATTAATTGTAATGTATAGGAGGCGAGGCATTAGTGCAGTGCGGAATGATGGAGTCATTGCTTAAGGTTATCAATTGGAAAGGAACCGAATCAGAACACATTACTGTATGATTTTTTATTAATTATATTAAACTTTATGCTTATTCTTAAATTTATTGATTTGACAGTTTGTAACTCGAGCTGTAAGAGTAATCGATCTCATCACTAATTTGGATATGACTCCATTTCAGTCACATTCTGGTCTCAATGCTTTTGTCCAACGTTTAGAGGTTTATATTTGATTATTTTCCTAAAAATGTTGTGATAATTATTATTGCTCTTAATATTTAGTATGAAGTAGACATTTGTCGAACAGAACAACCCTTTATTATTGAAGTCCCGTCAAGAAGAGAGTCAAGCGATGTACCCATTAGTGAGCAATCGATACCGTCGACTAGTGGTATAACCCCTATGGAAGTCGATCAAACCCAAAACGATGCGTCTGTGGCCTTGACTTCTAACGACCATTCACTCAAAGATATTCAATGTTATCCTCAAAGAGCAGCACTTCTCAAGTCTATGCTTAACTTTCTAAAGAAAGCCATTCAAGATCCAGCTTTTTCTGATGGCATCAGACATTGTGAGCTCTTTTCACTTATTCTAAACTATTCAATATATTTAATTAAATTTGATACACTTATAGTAATGTACGGCAATCTTCCGCGTTCGTTAAGGCATATAATAAGTAACGCTGAATATTATGGTCCGTCTCTATTCCTTCTCGCGACTGATGTCGTGACGGTTTATGTATTTCAAGAGCCATCACTTTTGTCTTCACTACAAGAAAGCGGTCTCACAGATGTTGTTCTGCACGCTCTCCTCGTTAAAGAGGTAAAAGTGAGAATCATTTTGTTTTCTTTAATTTTTTAATTTCATTTTGTCCTCTTTTTGGATTCAAATTATAATTTAAATGATTGTTAATCTCAATGAGGTTCCGGCCACTCGTGAAGTACTCGCTTCTCTGCCAAACGTATTCAGTGCTCTTTGTTTGAACAACAGAGGATTAGAAGCATTTGTCGCCTGTAAACCTTTTGAACGACTTTTCAAAGTACTTCTTTCTCCTGACTATTTGCCTGCAATGAGAAGGCGAAGAAGCAGTGACCCGATGGGAGACACGGCTTCAAACCTCGGAAATGCAATGGACGAACTCATGAGACATCAGCCGAGCTTAAGAACTGACGCGACCACTGCTATAATAAAAGTATTGATCTAATAAAAGACAATCGATTTAACATCAAATTCAGATTTTGTCTAATGTCTAAACAATACATTTTTTAGTTACTCGAAGAACTTTGCACTTTAGGCTGTGATCCAAACTATGTTTGTTCAAAGCCTACCGCGAAGTCAAACGAAGCGAACGGAACGAATGCTAACGATATCGGGCGCTCTAATAACGCACCGGTTGGCAATGAAGTGGGATCTTCTGATGAAGAAGAAGAGGAAGACGATGACGCGGCCGCCGCTACGACCACTATTGCCATGAAAGCAACGACTAGTGATGCAAAAACTCCAGTCCCACTCGTTGACTATATTCTGAATGTGGTTTGTTTTCATTTTCAAATTTGATATTAAAACAAAATACTTGAATACATTTAAAATATTTATTTACTAATAGATGAGATTTGTTGACGCAATACTGAGCAACAACTCAACTGATGATCATTGCCGTGAATTTGTTAAACAAAACGGTTTAATACCTTTACTCAATATTCTTCAATTGCCTAATCTTCCCATTGATTTTCCGATGTCTCCGGCATGCCTTTCAGTCGCCAGTGTTTGCAAATCAATTTTGGTTAGAATAAACTTTCGTAACAATCTTTTCGATAGAATTTCTCTATAAATTAATTTTCTTAATTTCAGAATTTAGCGCATGAAAAACATGTATTAAGTTTGGGTTTAGACGCATTAAACAAAGTTTTGGAAAAGTTAGATTTACTCCATAAGCCTCTGGATCCTCCCGGAGGAAGTGTTTTGTTAGAAGAATTAGTGCGCGCCTCAAGCAATGTGTCAAATAGTGATCCATTTCAATCATCATTAGCCACACCATTATTGCATTCAATGTCTGCGGCACACGCCTATATATTGATGTTCGTTCACGTGTGTCGTACGGGTCAAAGTGATATTAGGACTATTTCTATTCAACACTGGGGCTCAAAATTAGGACTAACTGTTTTGCAAGGTTTAAGTCGTCTCTACACATCTCTCGTGTGGGAAAGCACTGTATTGTTAGCACTTTGTTCAGAATCGTCAGCCAATGCCAACTGGCAGTTCGGTCGACACCAATTGGAACGATTGACAAGTGCTTTAAACCTAAACGATGACATTGAAGTCAATGAAACTACTAATAGTGAACTGAACGGTTCGACCACTACTAATATGGAAGTCGACGAAACTAATGATAGTGCACAAGATCCTAATAAAAGGAAGAAAAGTCCAAACGGTTCACAAACCAAAATGACAGCTCAACAAAAACAAATTAAGCCATTATTAACTAGTGCTTCAAGACTAGGACGAGCTCTCGCGGAACTCTTTGGTCTTCTCGTCAAAGTATTCACTCTTTCTTTTGATTCTTTTATAACTATTTCTAATATAATTTTCCATTCTATAGCTGTGTGTCGGTTCTCCAATCAGACACAGACGTAGTCATCATAGCGTTCAAAATCAGCCATTAGTGCCTTCAGCTTCTGCCCAAAACGTAGCGAAATCATTGACTAAACTTCTAGCGAGTGGTCTTTCATGGCAACCGCCCTCCACTTCACCCATTCCTAAATTTAGGTATTATTCAAAATTTCAATTATATGACTATCGATTTGCATCCGGTATCTCCTTTTAGTTTAATAAAATAAATTAAAAGGTCGTTATTGATGCACATATTGATGCATTAAACGCATCGTTGCTTAAGTTTACATTCATTCAAACTTGAGCTGGTCTTAACTCTAATGCTATATATGTTTCTAATTTCCAGATTAACTTTTTATATTTGTTCGGTTGGCTTCACGTCTCCAATGCTTTTTGATGAGCGCAAACATCCTTATCATCTAATGCTTCAAAAGTTTGTATTATGCGGAGGACAGGACGCATTTTTTAAGTAAGTCTTAGTTTTTTCATAAATGTGTTTATCAAATATTTACTAAATGCTAAACACTTATCAATGAAAAGTACATTCAAATGGGCCATTTCGCAAGACGGAAAAGTGCAGCTCCCTGAAGGTCTCGAACACCCAGACCTGCCTGAAGGCGCTGGAGAGTTTCTCGACTCTTGGCTTATGCTTTTGGAGAAAATGGTTAATCCGAGAATGGTTTTAGAATCGCCTCACACTATGCCAAACAAATCACAACAAACAGATTTCGTACCCTTCGATCCCGTGCAGTACTTAATTAGAACACATCGAGTGAGTTCTCATACTTTCATTATTTCTATTTTAAATCATTTGAATGTTTGTATTTTTGCAATTTCAGAGAGCTTTCGAATGCATTATGCATTTATGGGATAAGAAGCCATTGAAAGTTCACGGCGAGAGAATGTCTGAATCTATTTTAGCAATTCTTTGTCATCTTCTCAAAGGAGAATCAATAATACAAGAAAAGTTAGCGAAAGAAAGAGATAATGAAACAACGAGTTCGACCGCAGCCATCGCTTCGAATACACCTTCTAATGCAGTGACGACTGCAACTACTGGTACAACGAGTAGGACTACAGTCAGACTCAATGAATTAGAAGATCAAGGAATAAATGCGGACCATTTGCAACAACTCATGGATATGGGATTCGCGCGAGAACTTGCTTTAGACGCCTTATTACAAACAACAACTCTCGAACAGGCCACTGACTACCTGCTCAGCCATCCCGGACCTCTCAGACACGCAGCAGTGAGTCATTCATTTGTTATTATATGTTAGGCATATATCAGAGGCCAAATAGCTCTATTTTCAAACGCTATTTGAGATCCAAAAATATGCAAAATTATTCCGAATCTGTTATAAATTGTCACAAATATATTGTAACTTTTAATGAACGCGTTATTCTAACATTAATTTGTTTTGTTAAGGGCTTACCACCAGATTGGGAGATGTCAGAAGAGGACCAAATGATGAGAGCTATAGCTATGTCTTTAGGAGAAAATGTTGGAATTAATGACGAAGAAGGAGAGAGTGCGACCACTAGTGAAGCACCAAATGAACCAAAACTTGTTAATGAAGAGCCCATTACTAAAGACTCAATGGATGGCTTCACCAAAAACATCCTTTCGGGCTGTTTGCGTCTTTTGGACACATTGCCCGATACTGTGTATCGAATTTGTGATCTATTATTAGCTGTCGCTCAACGAAATGGCGAACAGTGGTGCTCAGAAATGATAACTGAATTATTGCATGAAATATATGCCAATATCACTAAATTAATTGAAAGCACTAATTATATGAGAGAACTCGACAAACGAACTGTTACTGAATGGGCGTCACAAGTGGCACAAATACCTGAAGCATCAAAAGCGGCCACAAGAATACATTTATATACCTTATTGTTTGAAGAAATGCGAATACAATGCGCAACACTTTTCTCCAAATTAGGCATAATTGACGATATGGTCCATCTTTTAGAAACTGCGCAACACTTATTGAGTTTAGTCGCAACCAATAACAAGAATAATGTAATAACACCCAAATGGTTGGCTCCACTCATATTACTCATTGATTTGTACGATAAGGCGGCGGTCGCTTCTTCTCGTAAAGCACCGCTTTTGACGGCAACAAAACGTCAGTGGAAATGGTTCGATGACAGGAGCGGTCGCTGGACTTCTTACGTGACCGCCAATAATAAAGTCATAGACGACGCCTATAAAAATGGAGAACAATTAGTTCGTTTCACTCACGGGCGCAAACGATATACCGTCCAATTGTCTACAATGGTTCAGATCAACGAAGAAACTGGAAATTGGAGACCAGTTATGTTTGTTATCGATGACAATAATAAACCACTTGTTGAAGAAGAAAGTGATACTAAAAATTCTTCCAATACAAAAATCGTGCCATCGCTTGAGTTAAGACATTGTCATTCATTAATCGGAACTCTGGTCGGACTCATTAATATACCGGTCGAAGCGGACACTCTTCACGCAGTTATGCGATTATGTTTACGTTTAACGCGCAATTACGAAGTCGCGGCCCTTTTCGCAGAACTCGGAGGTGTTCGCGCTATTCTACAGCTGACACAAGCGTCCGCTTTCACAGGATTCACATCTCTCGCAACTCTAATCATACGCCATGTTCTCGAAGAACCACAAACTTTACGGCAAACTATGGAAAAAGTAATACGAATGCAAACGCATCACTCGCCCATTGGTTGCAAAGAAATGCATTATATAATGAGAGTTTTAGGTCCGGCCGCTTGTCGTAATGGAACTTTATTTGTTGATGTGGCGAAGTCTGTGCTTAGAATCAATTTAATGCCACTTTCAAAACGTGAAGAAGAAGACCCGCGAACTTTGGCCTCCAATTCAGTTCAAATACTGAAAGTATTGCCCGGAAAACAACAAAATGAAAGCACTTCAACGTCAGTACCCATTACTCGTGAAGTTATTTGTGATTTATTGAATGCATTAGCGGTTAAAACGATTAGCAGTAATACTGAAGAAAGCGCTGCTCAAAGTTCTACAAACGCCAGTTCGAGCTTTACTAATGCAACGAATATGAATAGAGTTATGTCGTCATCAGATATGTTACAACAAGAAGACACCGACGAAGCATCGATTGATGAAACGACAAACACTACTGAAACTCAAAAGCCAACCACTTCTACCACTGGTGAAGACGATGTGAACAGTAAAAAGAATCGAATTTTGTTAACTCAGTCCTCGATTTTGCGATTATTGGCTGAATTGACGCGTTCTTATAATGTAGTGGCAAAACTAATCTGCGATCACATCTATCCAAGCGGTTTGTTAAGACATTCCTATTTTATAAATTTTGTTTAATATTTGCTTTTCATTAACATTTTAATTAAAAAGTCATTCATTTTATGAAACCGACTAAAGCTTTCAAACAGTAGTCATTATTAGAATTTATATTTTATATTCAAATGTTTTCAGTTTTATTTAAAATTCGATATAATGTTTAATTATAGGTCAATCAGAGTTAATAACAGAAGAATGCACTGCATTATCATTCATTTTGGACCATTTTCTTCCTCCAACTCAAATAATTGGTGATCGCGATTGTCCCGCACTTTCACGTGTATTGTTCGCAGCATTGGCTTCAGCCACACATACGCCTGAAGTTCAGCAAAGTTTAGTCAATGAAGTGAAGAGTGCATTACATCGAGCTTTAGTTTTGGTTGAGTCAAATGAAAAACACGCTCGAATCCAAGCGCTCACATCATTGATCAGTACAATGATAGAGTCATGTCCCGCTCCGACCACTTCGTCGTCACAACAAAACCTACAAAATTCAATTCGTAGTCAAACCAGTTTAATGAATGGTATTGTGAAAAACTTATTACGTCGCGGACTCGTTACTGATTTGGCGCGAGTCACACATTCGTTAGACTTGTCGTCACCAAATATGGCACAAACAGTTAACGCAACCCTTAAACCATTAGAAACTTTGTCGAGAATTGTTAACATTCCTCCGCAAATGGCTGTCAAAAGTGGAAAACCATTGTTCAAACCCGAAACAACTTCTGCCACTCAGGAAGCCATGGAAGAAGACGTAACAACCACTTCAACTAATGCTCAAACTGTCAATAATATCAATCAATCGAATCAAACCGAACGTATGAATGAATCTCCTATTGTTTCAAATGATGGAACCTTTGTTGGCCTTCAAAGAGAAACAAGTGTTTCTGATAACAATGCTTTTGTTGCCACTGATGTGAACGTTGACGACAACACTGATAATGAGGCCTATAGTTTAGAAGGAGTTGCATTCGATCGTTATAATGATGTACACCATCCCAGAAGTGGAACTTTCGCTTCCGATGAGATAAGAACTGATGACGACGACGACGACCACCACAATGAGATCGAACACGAAGATCATAATGAAGAAGTCGAACATCACGACAATGTCGTCAACTCTAATGGTGCCGAATCCGAAAGTGGAGATGAGTCTCAAAGTGATGATGAAGACGATGACGACGAAGACGGTAGCGGTCAAGACGAAGAACGAGATGATGACGACGATGACGATGACGACGACGACGAACATATTGATGATGACGATGAGGATGACGTTGAAGAAGATGATGAGGCGTCCGGTTATGTCGATCACGACGAAATGGGAGACGCGCTCTTTCGTTATCAGGACAGAGACGATGGGCTTGTTTTCGATCTCGAAGAAATGTTTCCGACTTCGGTGCTTCATGTGGGCGATCGTCTTTCAACACTTCTGCCAATTTTAGGTGACGAACACACCAATGGCACCGACACAGCGCAACCAACAGTACCGCCAGCGCCTGGGAATGTTTCAATATCTCATCCATTGCTAGTTAGACACGGAGACGCTGCCAGTGCTTCAGTGCTGTCACATTCGGTCACTACTAACGCAACGGCTGCAGGCATTTTGGCGAGTCGTTCACATAGAAGTGGAAGACAACGAATTTATAGGCCATCATTAGGTGCGAGTGCGGCCAATCACCACAGTTGGCACATTCCCAGTGGAACACGTCATCCAAATCCTCCGGCAATTCTGCAACGATTGCTTGGACCGAATACAGCTCAAGATATATTACAATTGACTTCTTCAGGTTTGGGCTCGTCTTCAGGTCCCGCACAAGTTATACTCACAAGTAATGACTTTCATATTCTCGCAACTGATGAAGATTTGTATGAATTGCAAAATCCAAGTAGTTTTATATCGGGTAATACAACCTCAACGTTAGGCTCAGTTCCGTCAGCAATGCTTCGATGGACTGAAGAATCTCGAGTACTCGATGGCGACTCTCTTCATGATTGTGTTTCTTTAATTAAAAGAGATATAATTGACTGCCTTGAGAAACATCGCGACGAAGAAGTGGCCGAAAGGAGAGAAAAGAAAAAGAAAGAGGAAGAAGCAAAAAAGGCTAACGAACCCGAAGAGTCAAAGTCTACAAATGAATCAAAGTTAGAGAACGAACAGTTAGATATCAATACTGAGAAATTAGCGGCTTCTATAGTTGAACAAGTATTAGGACCTGCTATTCAAAGCTCTTCAGTAAGAAATGAAAGCGAAACGAGAACTACACCTCCAGTTTCAATGGAAATCACAGAAACTACAAATAATGGTGACATTAATAGTATTCAAAATGACAATGAAGTCAGTGAAATGATATGCACTGAAGCGCAACTCATGCCAGAAATGCATGTCATTCCTGAACGCATAGATATGGAAGTCTATAATGAAAATCAAGAAGAAAACTCAAATCAAATGCCAGGACCGCCACCTCTAACTCCTCTCTTTAGCTCTGAAGTACAGCCAGTGCTCGTCGATGACGGTCCAGAACGACCTCCGCCTCCAATCAGATGTGAAAGCGATGAAATCGGAAACGTGATTACTCCCGAAGATCTTTCGACTATTACTAATACAAGCAGTGAAGGTCTCAATATTGCTAACAATGATGAAACACAAAACGAATCGATCAATAACTCAACCATTGGTAGCGCAACTCCTGAAGCGAGTAGTGTTGTAGAGGTGCAGACGAATGAAGAAACTGTTAATTCAAATCATATCCCAACGAATGCCAACACTTCCGCAGAATTTTCCAATATACTGGGCGGTAAGTCATCGAATTGTTTTTATTTAAATAATGGCTAGAATTTTATGCGACGAAACGCACAAAGAAGGGGTGAATGAATATAAAAAATAATTCTTTCACTTTTTAATATAATGTGCGTATATTAATAGTTTGTATAACTGGCTTGACTTTCATTCTCTATTGTTAGTTGAGATTCAAATAATAACTTACATTCAAAATTAAATTTTATATTTCAAATAGATGTTGAAATACCAGAAGGAGTCGATCCATCATTTTTGGCCGCTTTACCAGAAAATATACGACAAGAAGTGATCGCTGAACAGTTGCGTTTGCAGCGTATTCAACAACAAAGAACCTCAAGCGGTGCTCCGACTGCACAACCGAGTAGTAGCGCCACAACTACTGCCACTTTCACAGAAGTTAATCCGGAATTTTTAGCTGCATTGCCGCCAAACATACAGGAAGAAGTGTTAGCACAACAGCGCGCAGAACAACAACGATTAGCCGCACAAAATGCCAATCCCGAGACACCGGTCGACGCCGGAAGCTTTATCGGGACATTACCTCCAGGTCTAAGGCGTCAAGTATTGGCTGATATGGACGACAGCCAACTCGCTTTATTACCACCTGATTTAGCGACAGAAGCGCAGGCACTGAGACAAGAGTTAGAGGCAAGACATAGACAAATTCAAGAAAGATTCTTTTCTAGTCACGCCGGAACCGCTTTATCACGTATTCTTCGCAGTGCAGGTATGCTCTTAAGGAAGATTTCATTTGTAGAAATGAATGAATCTATAAAAATAATATTAATTTAATATTAATAATTTTATTTGTTTCATAGCAACGGGTCGTATGAGTCACGGGACTCGTTATACCATTCATACAGTACCGCCCGGACAGTGGCCTTGGAATATATCGACTTCAAGATCTGGAACGGGTGGCAGTAATCTTAATGCGAGTTCAAGTGTGAACGCACACAGACCCACATTCACCAGCAGTCGATTTCGTGGACGACAATTACTCGATAACGAAGCACTTTCTTGTCTCTTAATATTGCTTTTTGTTGAAGAACCAAAATTAAATACCATTAGATTGCATCGAGTTCTTCGGAATCTTTGTTATCACATACCAACGCGACAATGGGTTATTCAATCTTTATTAGCAATGATGGAAAAAACTAAAGATACGAAAGAAATTTGTGAAGTGAGACCTCGAAAAGGAAGTAATGCGAGCGTAACACAGAATCACAAGTAAGTCTTTATTTTTGGCCCAATGATTATAAACGCGCACTGAGTAAAGAGGATTCTTAGCTTAAGATCACTCGTTTTCACCTTTCGAGGGATTGAAAGCTGAGAATATTGGCTCTTTTTGATGTCGATTATGAGATATGAGGGCCTTTTAATGACTAATTTATTGATATCAAAAAATTATATAATTTTGTTGAATATCAATAGATCTGCGACTCATTCAACCGCTTCGTGGCTGTCAATAAGTTTGGACGCAGCGCTTGGCTGTAGAACTAATGTGTTTCAAGTGCATCGAAGTGGCAATAATACCAAAAAGAGTGGTTCTTGTAATCAAACCGTCAATACCATAACAATTCATCCACAGGCCTCACCTTTAGTCTGTCGTCATGTTCTCGACACACTTATAGCTCTCGCAAAGTCTTTTCCCAATCATTTCCTACCAGATGCTCATCAATTGAATATAAAAGAAGACACTTTATTAGCCAATTCTCAAACTCCGACTACTTCTAAAGGGCCCACAGATTTCTGGGATGTTTTGGTCAAATTGGATATTATGAGTAATAATAGAAAAGGAAAAAGTGTCTTAAAAGCTCAAAGTAATTCAAACTTCTGTAAAATTTATTTTCTCAGTGAATCATAAACTGATTTAATTTATTTTCAACATTTAGGTTCCAATATTTCGTGGTCTACTCCAAACTCATCGCAAAACATTGAATGCGAACAGGGATCCAATATTGTAGAGCCCTCTCCGATGTCAAACATCATTAGTTTACTTTCGCATCCAGTCATCAAAAGGAGTTCAATGCTTACCGACAGACTGTTACGTCTTTTAGCACTTATATCACTTGCATTACCGGCAACCGAATCACAGACACAACAGTCTCAAACACTGCCATCTCAACCATCAATAGCTGTAACCGAATCGACAAATGAAAGCACTAATAATGAAACTACAAGTGATAACATGAATAGTGAGCCCAAACCTATAGTTTCCGTTTCAGTCAATGATTCTTCCCAAGCAATCAACGAAAAGATTATCGCATCTGAAGAGCAACTGAAACTTGCTGTCGATGTTTTGACTTCCAAATCGTGTTCAGAAGAAGGATTAGAAGACGCGACCGCTTTGTTATTGAGACTATCTCGCAGTTGTTCTACAACTCGCAGTGTTGTTCTTCGTTTACTATTGAATGGCGCGCGAGAGTTGGGTTGTGTTGTGTGTCAACATATTCGCTCATTAGTCGATGAACTCAAAGCTTTAAATGCCAAAAATCAAGAAGTGATCACTAATGATATTAATGGTGACGGTCAGAGTCCAGAGAAAATGGGCAAAGGCTTGATTCAGGACAGGTTTACCAATACAACAGTTGTGATAACAGCTCCGACTAATGTCAAACATAATATCGCTGCCCGTGAGGTCCAATTGCCCTCAATGTCAGCTTTGACTGCAAAGGCTTCGAGTCAATCATTCTTTTTGAGAGTTTTGAAAGTTATAATTCAATTGAGAGATTCAATTAGACTCCAGAAAAATAAGCGAAACGATGGCGTGGCCGCCATGGAAGTGGACGGACAGGACGATAGTCTTAGCAATGAATTACATTTGGATGAGTTATGGGCTACTTTAAGTGCTTGTTTGTTAGAATTGGCCGACACTCCCGATCATCACGCAGTGCTTGTCTTACAACCAGCTGTTGAGGCCTTCTTTCTAGTCCACGCCGCAGAAAAAGAGCCGAATCGACGCCGTGATCATCGAAACGAAACACGTGATCAACAATTAGCACACATTCAAGATATCGCTCCGCTATCACCAGCACCTGAGACCTCATCCGCTTCCGATTCGAGTCCTGGAATTGTATCAAACCTCCCGATCGACACTCAAAAGTTCCTAACATTCGCTGAAACGCATCGCATTGTTTTGAATCAAATTCTTCGTCAATCGTCTACACCTTTAGCCGACGGACCGTTTTCTGTACTCGTCGATCACACGCGTGTTCTTGACTTTGATGTAAAAAGACGTTATTTCAGGCAAGAATTGGAACGTCTGGACGATGGCGCCCGACGTGAAGACTTAGCCGTTCACGTAAGAAGAGAACATGTCTTTGAAGACTCTTTTCGAGAACTCCATCGCAGAGCCTCTGAAGAGTGGAAGAACAGGTTTTATATAGTTTTCGAAGGAGAAGAAGGTCAGGACGCGGGTGGACTCCTTCGTGAGTGGTATACTATAATCTCACGCGAAATTTTTAATCCCATGTACGCACTGTTCACAACATCTCCGGGCGATCGCGTCACTTATATGATAAACAGTGCCTCTCATTGCAATTCTAATCATTTGAGTTATTTTAAATTTGTTGGACGTGTTATCGCAAAAGCCATTTACGACAACAAACTTTTGGAGTGTTATTTCACACGTTCTTTCTATAAACACATTTTAGGAAAACTTGTTAAGTAAGTCTTATTTCGATTCAATTATTTATTTTCTTATTTATGGCTACAATTTATCATGAATTTTGTTATTTCTTAAGATATACTGATATGGAAAGCGAAGACTATTCCTTCTATCAGGGATTAGTCTTTCTATTAGATCATGACGTCAAGGAATTGGGTTATGAATTGACTTTTAGTATTGAAATCCAAGAATTTGGTGTCACAGAAGTTCGTGACCTTAAAACAAATGGACGCAATGTTGTAGTGACAGAAGAAGTAAAGCACGAATACGTGCATTTAGTTTGTCAGGAAAAGATGACGGGAGCCATTAAGAAACAGTTAAATGCTTTTCTCGAAGGCTTCTATGAAATCATTCCCAAAAGACTTATCTCGATATTCAACGAGCAAGAACTCGAACTTCTTATTTCCGGTTTGCCGAATGTCGACATCGATGACCTGAAGTCGAACACTGAATATCATAAATATCAATCGAGTTCTTTACAAATACAATGGTTTTGGCGCGCATTACGCAGTTTCGATCAGGCGGACAGAGCAAAGTTCTTGCAGTTCGTGACCGGAACCTCAAAAGTGCCACTTCAAGGTTTCGCTGCTCTCGAAGGCATGAATGGCTCTCAAAAATTTCAGATTCATCGCGACGATCGCTCTACTGATCGATTGCCTTCGGCTCACACGTGGTATGAAATAATGAATGCTTATTGAATACAATTTGCAATAATTATTAATGAATTAATATCTAATTATTTGTATTGACCCATAGCTTCAATCAACTCGATTTACCCGCTTATGAGACTTATGACAAATTACGAGTAATGCTTCTCAAAGCGATTCAAGAGTGCTCTGAAGGGTTTGGTTTCGCTTAATTATTATTAGTTATGATATGGGCTGTGATTAATGAGATTTTATATTTTCAAATATTACAAATTGTAAAATAATTTGAAACTTGTATTCGTTGTACTATATATTGAAACGAAATTTTAAAATGCAGAAAATTATTAGTTAAATATTAAATGATTATTTGTAGTACTTTCAAAACAATTTCAAAACTTGTTCAAAAGATTGTCATTTAAATAATTAATATTTGGATAATTTGTATTAAAATGCGGTTATATTATCAATAAATAATTCAATTGATATTTATTTTAAGATTCTTTTCAATGAATAATTTGTTTATCTCTTTTATAATTTATATTTTTATATTCATTGAAAGTTAGAACAAAAAAGTGTTCAAAATATTAAATGCAAACCAATTATAAAATATAGATTTTTGAGAATAATTTCAATTATTATTGTATTATAAGAATTAAAATTGAATAATATATTTTAATTCAAAATCTAAATCTGTGCTCAACTCAATAAAATCGAAGTTCTTGAACTCATCTTTAAAACCATTAAAACTGATATGAAATAATATGTTTCGACTGCCATTCGCTGTTATTTACTTTTTAGATCTGCATATCGTATGTCAATGTTAAACATTTTATGGAAAAGATATTTAATAATGTAATAGAGCATAACCTAAAGCCTCAATCAATTTTGTTCGTTGAAAGCTATTGTGTAGATAGAGTGAGAGAAGTGAATGTAAACTTCAGTCATGATTTGAGTGGCACAACATATCTGTGTTTCGCAAATCAATAAAGTTTGAGTAAAGCCAACAAAATTAATGAGCAAAATAAAGAAGTGGAAGCATTATGTGATGCAGACATAAATCATTTTGAAGCCCAAGTCTTGAATCTTCATTAGTGGCGATTGAGAGCCATATCAGACATTGAGAATTGATTAGAAAAGTCAAAAAAGCAGTATCAGAAGAATTTGAGGCAAAGGAAGCGATTGCACAAACTTTTACAGGTGTTGACTCAAAGAGAGAACTGCGCTGAAGAACGCATCTGTGTTTTACAATTCCATTGGTTCTAAAGTCATGTGACATGAAGTGCATCAATATTTTCTCGTTCACAATACAATAAGAGATCATTTGGTCGATACTTTATGCAAGTGAAGACCAGTCACTGACTTGTGATCCATCGGAACTAAACTTATTTTAATTGTAATTATTTTGTTTGCTTTTCTCATGAAAGAAAACTTCTTACATATCATTTTACATATCATTTTTGTCTAAAACACATCATTATCAAAAGAAGTACAAAGAAATTAAACAATTTTGACTCTTGAAGTGCTATAATTTCTTCGAAAGCTTCACCATTTTTGACGTGATGCGGTTATTATCGAATAATTCTCTTCCAAATAGTAAACTTATTCTGTTTCACAAGCGAATAATTGACACAACTTTTGTTACAGTGAATAGTTGTATATAAAATATTGATATTATTATTTAAGGTTAGATTCTATATTAAGTTTTTAAATTTCAAGTTATTATTCAATATTAGAGATTTCCAAACCTTTTTTTAATATATGCATTTTTGATAGAGAAATGACAGACAATAATAAGTTAGAGATGAACAGTTTCGGTGGATCGGGTGGTGGCGAGAGATATCAAGCTAATAATACTGCCCCAATCGGTGCTGTGCCTACGGAAGTGAAATTAGTTGATGGAAATATACCAGAAAGAGGTCAGTGGTCGGGAAAAATGGATTTTCTTATGTCATGTGTTGGTTATGCAATCGGATTGGGAAATGTCTGGAGATTTCCATATCTTTGTTACAAAAACGGAGGAGGTTTGAAATTTTGATTTACTTTATAAATTGCTTAATTTTTGAATGAAAATTTCTTTGCGTCAAACTAAATACAATTCACAAAAGAGAAGCATCAAATTAATCTGCAATGCATTCCTTTCAAACTTTTATTTCAATATTTATTTGGCTCTAAAATTATTTTGAATTTCTAGTCTTTAATATTTCTTGTCTTGTAATGACAAGAATTGTAAATTATAAGCCATTTAATCCATTTAAGTTTCTCCGCTATCGCTTGTCTCTCACCCTTTCTTTAGTGAATTCCTATCTCTCTTTGGTCTCCCTCTCATCTTTTGCAATAATCTAAAAATTGGTGATGCATTGCATCTAATTTTTGTAGCAATTTATTTGTCACTTCCTAATTACTCGCAATATTTTAGGGGCTGAGAAAACCGCTTCTGTGCAGTTCGCTCTTAATATTGTGCTGGAGTTTTGCATTCATTTTTATATTTGTGAGTTTAATGTTTGAATCAAAAGAGCACAAAAGATGATTCAAATACAAATTTACTTCAATTATAAATCGTCAAAATAATTATCATTATTATTGGCGATAACTTATTGCTATCATTTTAGAAAATAGATCCAAAATTTGAATTGTGTATCAATTTATTACTAAATATTATTCTCTTTTCTATAATGAAAAATCAATAATCATTACAAAGCGTATGACAAACACTGAAATTTGATACATTTTTTAACGATTTGCATAATTCTTATCACTTGTAAAAAGAATTTTTGCCACATTTCAGAACAACAGGTGAAATGAGACACTTTATTATCATTCAATTTGCATGAGATGCAAATCATTTTAGTAATTATTGTAAAAGTCTTTCAATAATTCCCTAAACGATATAAAGTCACGCGATATAAATGATGTAACAATTAATAAAACAAAATGTGTTAATCTATTTATTAATTTAAATAATTGAAACCTAATTATTAGGTCGAATCCTTTCGATTAATTTCATATATGTTTTCCACTCTATTTGTCTTGTTATCTATTTCTTATTCTTTTTTTTATCTGTTTTGTTGGAATTGCCTACAACTTCAATCAGTATCCAATTTATTGCTTAATCTCTCTATCGTTGATCTTTACATACAATCACTAAATCACTATCAGTCGAGTGGAATTTACTTTCTTTCGCTCACATCTCTCTTCCTGGAATTGGGAAACCGCCACATAAAGCATACAATCATTAACTTTTCTCAACTCATTTCTTATTCTTAGTCATCAGAATTCTTATCAAAGCAGAATAGTTGAACGAGCGCTTTATAAGTTTAAATTTATAAAAAAGGCTGAGATGTCTAAAAGTGAAATAACTAAAAATAGTGTTCTTTTCTATTACTTGAAAAGGCTATCCAAGCGTTGGGCATTTTCTTTTAAATTTAGCTAATCATGAGTGAGAGTTCACTTTCAATTGTAATGAAATTACTCTTTTAACTGAAAAATATACCCAAAGCATTTGCAATGAGGCAAAAGAGACTATTTGTTCGTATTTTTTCAATTCAAAATCGATACTGGCATCAAAGCGTTGCCATAGATGAAGGCCATCAAAGGGTGCTATGGATGCCATCACCACAATTGACTGAGAGGAGAGAGAGCGAGAGATTGAGAGAGGATTTTCAAAAGTATACGAATAGGAGAAGCCCTTTATAGAGCTTATTAAAGTTAGATTATTTAGCTTTCACTTCCTCTTTTAGAAAGCACTTAATGAAAAGAAGGACAGCTTTAATTTTGTCACAATATTTGTTTTGACATTAAGAAAGCTTAAATCTAAATCTTTTTTAATTTTTCTCCTCATTTTTGTTTGTGCTGAACATGTTGTTAAATGTTTGCAAAGCGTAAATCTTGGAAATAATTGTAAAGAGAATTTGTTACTGTATAGAGTGCTATACATTTACCGAGAAAAGAATTGTGTGCTCAACACTTATTTGGGTGAAAGAGCGGTTGGCGGTATAGTTGTGCGAATATCTCAACCGTAAATACTGAACTCTGTTTCACATCCGAACACATCGCACACTCAAAATCGATAATACGCTTCGCATCTCTGTTCTCTCTGTTCTCTCTTTCCTCTCAAGACTGCTTTTGACGTTTGCATGCAATAGGATTTAGGAATGCACCGAATGATACAATAACTGCCATAAACTATTTAAAAAATTGTATATACCCTCACATAACACTACACTATTCTCAGAGCATAAGACTTTATAGTGTCTCGTGTCATATCTTTCTGATTAGAAATTTTCATTTTAAGAAAAAGGAAAATAATAAATTCTTTGCTCTTTTCAAAAAAGGTTTAATAAATTTGGTAACATTTGGGAATCATTTCGGAAATTACATTTAGTCTTCAAATGATTTGAGTATCTTTATTAAACAAGTTTAGATTCTGAATTCAAGTAAACCTTAGGTACAATTGAATTAAATACTCGACTTTCCTCTAATTAGATAATTTTGATTTGAGCTACTTTTTTTAATATTAACGATTGAACTGACAAAAATTTATTAAAATGTATGCTTCTCTTATAAATGGTTGTGCTGCGTATTGAATTAAAATACACTTTTAGAAAATAGGAAATGGCCACTAAAGGTCTCTTTTGCTTCTGTAATCAAATAAAATCTATGAAAAGTACAAATTTGAGAATTGGATCCAATTTTTTACATTTTTTTAAATGTCATAATAATTTATTGATATTTAAATAATTAACAAATTTATGTATCAATGGTTTGAATAAATAATCTGATTCATTTTGCTGCAATTTCAAACATTCTTTACATTCTTTGCGTTTAATGTTAATTCGAAACTAAAGGCATTCAATTATGTTTTCAAATTATAATTTCAATTTCCTACGCACAAAATTATTCCCTTCATTACACTCGTATCCAATTTTGCATTAAATTATTGTAATTACCTGAGTATTAATAAGACTCAATTATATTGAAAATTATGAAAAATATTTGACAAAATCATTGCATTCTTTGCACATAGAATAACGAATAACGCATTCTTTTGCTTGTTTCATTTTCTTTGTTTCGATTAGAGTCAAGAATTTCGATCAAAAAATCTATTCTTAGAAAAAAAAATTCATTTACTAAACTTGAGGCAATTGGAAACGTTGTCCATATGTGACACACGTATCCAAATTCATGTTATAGTTGACTATTTGAATGCATTTTGCATTCTTTATCCATAATTTTATTGCAGGACTTAAGATATATGAAACTTGTATTTGAATGAAACCCCCATTTTATTTATTTGCTATATATATAGAGAAGTAATTCAAGCGTGTTTTGTAAAACATTCTTTTCTATCACATGAGCACAATATAATACCACCGCATACTCTCATACGCTTACCTAACGTTAGACTTTTTTCTTATATGTTCACATGAGATACGGCTAAAAACAATTTTTTGCTTTTGCCTAAGAAGTGAGTTATGGGCAGCTCTCATTTCTAGTAATAGCTTTCTTATTGCTTTAATATGATCTCCTGAGGAGTTTAGTCATCATATATTTGGCTTTTGCCATAGACCGCCCCAAACAATTCATATTAGACGATACGGTAGGCTTTTGGCTTTTACTGGAAGAAAACTCTAACTTTTATATGTTGTGTAATATTATTATTACTCAATCTTCAGATATTGGTATTATATCTCATATCCCAAAAAATTGACTTTTCATTCATAACTTAATAAAATACAGTTGAATTCAATGTAAATCAATATTAATATATGATTTCTTATTTAAATTTTGACAAAATTCATTTTTCAAAAACAGGTGCATTTCTAGTGCCCTATTTATTATGTTTGATTTTGGCCGGAATACCGACTTTCTTTCTCGAAGCATCTCTCGGACAGTTTCTGGGCATAGGAGGAGTCAGCGTATGGAAAATATGTCCAATTTTCAAAGGCACGTATTATGTTTAACATTTCATTCCTTGCTTTAAATCAGTTCTTTATTTGTTAATAATTTACAATTTTTATCAATTTTTGATCCACTTTAATAGAAATTTCAATATTCGCTTTAATTTAAATTTAAAACTATTAAATTTGCATTTATTTTAACTGAAATTCAAGTCATGTTTTAATTAATTGTCGATTCACTTATGTTCTGGAATCATAAATTTCGCTATATTTCGGTATATTTTATGTTAAAACATTCAGACATAGTTCAAATTTAGATGAAGTCATAATTTGAGATGAAATGATCTTTAGATTATTATAAAATCTCCGTAATCGTAGAAAAAGATTTGAATCAAAAATGTTTATTTTTATTCTCATCAATATTTCATTGAGAATTGATTAAAGAGGAAAATTATTAGAATCAAAAGGTTTGTGATTAACATGAAGTTCTTTCTTCTTAAATATTTAATGATATGCTCAACACAAAGAAAGATCCGACTATAAAAATTATCATTTATATCATTAAATTAATTAAGTTATTCAACCCATAGTTTATAGTGACGCGCAAACAATACTTTTCATCATTTTTAAATACTGTCAACAACTTTAGGTAAAAATTATGAAACGCTTGATCGAAATCTTCATTTATAGATTCACATCACTTTTGGAAACTAAAACGAATTTGATATAAAAGATTGTGGCATAAATGAATTGGTTGAGAGTCAGTGTTAGACAACCGCAATCCTATCCTTATCTCTAATTCAATCCTACATAACAAAAAATGATGTATTGATTTTTTAGATAATTGCAAGAAATAATTCCACTCATAGATTTCACTTCATATCTACAGTATACTGAAGTAGAAAAACTTATTGGATCTCTGCTTAAATCACAAGTTCACAATAGTTTTGATTTTTTTTATTGAATCAATAGATAAAACAATAAGAATAATGGAATTTTGAATTGATTCACTTTAAACAAAGTCAAAATAATCAAATTTTCAATGTTAGAGTCAAATGATTATTTCAGAGTAATCAATGAAATTCTCAATTTGAATAATAAGTTTATTACAACTGCTTTTTATTGCATTTCTGAAAATAAAAATCTTCATTTTAAAAGAAAAAACTTTAAATGAACGCTTTTTAACTAAACATCAGTCTCTCATTACTCAAATTTGTATTGATTTACTTTTATTTTTAGCCTTAGTTTAAGATTGAAAAGCTTTTCATTTTGATTTGTTCTCATTATTTCAATATTTGAGATGAAGCTCTAAGAAAAACAGCTTATAATGAGGAATCGGCAAAAATGATGTTACAGTAGTAGAGGATGTACTGTACAGGAAAACTATTAAAGATAGTCTTCGATTTGATCTAATAATTGCTGAAAACATGTCATTTTGAGAGCCTTTTGAACATAGAAATGTATTTCGTAAATGGTTTCGGCATTTCATTTAACAGTATCTCTTGATTTGAAAAACATTTTCTAACATAACTATCGTACGCAACTATTTTCAATAAATCAAAATCTTTGAAAAAACTATTGCTGTGATTGATTGCCATTCATTCGCAGAATAGATTTGGTGTTTTAGAATCAAAACATTACTTTAAAAACAAAAATTTGATTAACTCTAACTTTAAATGTATGAAAAGAAATTTCAATTTTTTTTTATATCAGAGTCTAATCTTAACTTTTAAAGAAATTTACCACAACTTCAATGCTTTATTCCAAATCATTGTAGAAAACATTATCATTCAATGCTTAAGATTTTTTTATTATTTAAATTAAAGCATAGAATTTATATTCCATTATTTGAACCTAAGATCTAATGACTCTTATTATTCAATGAAATGCATACTTCAATTACGTTTCGATTTCGATTTTAATAAGTTATTTATTGCGCAAAAAAAATTGAATTTAGAATAAATAGCTTTATTTTGAAAAGTCTATTAGATTTAAATATATTGAATCATTGAAATGAAAGTTATCTCAATTGAAAATTAATTGTTTTACATGAAAACAAATTTTGTAGGTGTTGGATATGCAGCTGCAGTGATGGCATTTTGGCTGAATGTTTATTACATTGTAGTGCTTGCATGGGCTCTATATTACTTGTATTATTCAATCAATTGGGACGTGCCATGGCGTGGATGCTCTAATTCTTGGAATTCCCCAAAATGTCGGTCAGAATATGATTTAGCGGATCAAGAGAGGCAGTGCTATATTGATCAGGGTGCAGGAGCACAATCATGCAAAATCAATACTACACTTTTTACAAGTCCTGTCAAAGAGTATTGGGAGTAAGTCTCACACCAATTAAGATACAATGATTAATCTTATTTAGGCTCAAACTAATAATAACTGATCTAATAGAAAGAATGTGCTACAAGTGACTGATGGCATGGGAGAAATAGGAGGTGTCCGATGGCCTCTAGCTCTCACATTATTAATTGCTTGGGTTGCCTGTTATTTTGCTATATGGAAAGGAGTCAAATGGACTGGAAAAGTGGGTTCATTTCTTTAAACACTAAATTATTATCATATATTATACTTATTATGCTTTCTTACTTTACTTATTACATAATTATCACAAATACTACTTTATAATCATTTAAAAAGATTGCAAATTATTTTAAAAGGCATTAAAATAAGCTTCATTTGATTCATCCCTTAAGTTTCCAAAACAAGCATTAAATGACATATAAATCGAAATTTCTATATATTTGTTTTACTATTAAAATTGAAATGAGAATCTGCTTCTATAAAAAAAATTATTTAGATTTAATGATTTAACATAAAATACTTGACAAAAATTGAAATTTACACTATTTCAGAAAAAATGCTTCAAAATTTAATCTTAAAAATATAACTAGATTTTCACTTGTATTACTCCAAACTTGAATTCTGGATTTTTCCGATAAAATTTGTTTGATATATGTGAGCGCATGTTTTGACAATCAGTAAAACTATTAATTTTGGATGAGACTTCAATTATTGATTATTCTGACCTATTGTTTAACTGTTTGCTTTGTTTATGGCTTAAGTTAGCAAACAGTTAAGTCATTGTCTTTATGTAGTATTTTTTTATTTCCTTTTCAAATAGATAATAGTCCTCATCCTTATTCTTAAATGCAAATACTGATAGTTTTTTTAGTGTACTTTCAATTCAATCATTGAGTTAATTGACACTAAGTATTGATAGCAAAAAAAAGTATTCAATATAAATCTGATTAAAGTAGAATAAAATCAGTTGATTCGCAATCTCTTACTTGAAAAGAAATTTCTAGGGATAATAATTTGAGAATTAATCGGATAAACGAATTTTGAGACCTTTCAGAATTATAGTCTATATGAGAGCTTCTGAAACTAGGTTTTACGGAGCACTAGTGCTCCATAGAGGAGGTTCAGATACTCCGCGAGAGATTTCAAAAATGTAAAGGAAAAGCTGCTCAGGTTAACTTGAGACCAATGCTGTTTCAACTTTAAAGTCAATTTTGACAAAATTGTCATCTTTTATCAGAAAATAGTCATAGAAATTGTTTTTAAAACCTTGAATTCAAATAATTTTTAACTATTAAACATTTTCATCCAAATTTTGAAGCCTTTTCTGAAATAAAAAAAACTTATACCTCGCATTAAAATAGCTAATAATTAATTTTATTATTAAGTGTTCCGCAGGAAATAGTTAATGACTCAAAGCGCTCCTTCAATGAAAAAGGT
>JAQIWZ010000137.1:0-27818 GCA_034697245.1 Malaconothrus monodactylus | reverse complement strand
CTTTTCTAAAATTAGACTCAGATATAAAGTATGCATGAGTTATAAGTTTTGATTGATCAAAGTGTGAATTATTAGTAAAAGCAGTGTTTGGACAAACATTAATTGGCCGTCAAATCATAGTTGTTTCCAATTGAACTTTGAAATCAAAGTCAAAGTACAAAACAAACTGCACTTAATTTATTGTCTCCTTTAGTTGTAAAAACTGGATGAAAGTTTTTACCGTAAATAAGTTGTTTATTTAAACTCAACTCAGATTTTTTCTTACATAGTATTTGTGTAAATAAGAGTAATATAATGTACTGTAGGAGTAGTTATTAAGTTTTATTAGTTAAAAGTAAGTTATTAGTTAAAACGGAAAGATTTTTGCCAACATTATTGACATAAAGCATTGAAATTCATTTATGAATGAGAGGCGTCAATATGTCTTTCTTAGATAATACCCACAAATTAACAATAAATTTTGCCTTTTTGTAAACAAGTTCTACCGATTGCCAGTTTTACATTTATTTACATCGAAGATAGTATTGATCAGAAACTCACACAAATAGTTCGAAATAGAATATAGAGTGTAAGAAAAATAAAAAATAAAAATCATAATTGTTCTCATGAACTCAAGTTCACCGCATAATTACAAGTCTGTGTGCTTTATGAGTGAGCAGTCAATTCAAAATCATTTGTTCGGAAGATCTATGAATATAATGAGCATTGCCGTAGTTTGAAATTTATAAAGTCAAAAGTCATTGTGTTCCTCAAATTCACAGTTTTAAAATAATTTGAAGTATTAATCAGAATCCAAACTTTATATAGAAAGTAAACAATTATTTGAATTAAAACTAGAAAAACGACTCTCTATCGAGAAAAAAAACTTTTGAAAAATGTTTAAATTTATTATCATTATTGGATTATTTAAATGTCTATCATTGTTGGCTACGGCCGTGACTATCGCATTATCATTATTCTGATCGCAAGCTATTTCGGAAGCATTTGAGAAAACAAATAGTTTCGTGATTTTAGGATTAGATAATTTTAGGAATTATTAAATTAAATTATAAAAGTGTTCGTTTTAAGAAATTAAATTTAGATTTGAGATACTCTTTGACCTAAAACTTTACGTTCACGTCAAAATATTAAAACCTAAGTAACTAAATGTGTTATTCAATCGCGATTTTATAATTTAGGGCAATTATAATCACTGCTAAAGTAAATGAGCATAGCATTAAATTTCGATATCATAGTTTGTTACTCTAGATAAACATTTATACTTTTAACTTAGTGTGAATTTGCTTAATATTCAAGCTTTAAGTACAAAGTATTTAACCAAACAGTCATAATAGTGTAAAAAGTAATTTGCAAAAAGAGCAACACATATATAATGCTTGTATTGTTTTCTGTGAAATCTGTTTTTCAACTTTTTCTTAATTACTAGCTATAAAATTGTGCTCTCATGATATCATCTTAATTATAATAATTCATTTTAGAAATCCTTTTTCAAACTATTGGCTCAATCATAAAATTTAGAAATTTAATTATTATTTAATTTTACTATTTTTATAAAAATTTTTCATTTATTGAACTAAAATCATGATTTTTTCAATGAATTATTCTTTCGTAACCTGAAATAAATTCTAAGCCTTAATTTGAATAATAATTCATTTTTTAATGCACATAATTATTTTGGAGTTGAATTTTTAAATTTTATATTCACTTAAATTGTTTATAATCTTATTTTGCTCTAAATAAAAGCATAAAAACGTGAATATTATTTCTTGTTATTCAGCTGTCAAACTGTCTATCAGTTCCAGAGTTTAAGAACTGGTATTCGCGCATAACTTTTCAAATCAAGCTTTCATCGCAAACAATGCAACTCTATTTTGAATTCATCAATAATGGAATTCAAAGGAGAGAAGAGAAAAAAGTATTTTTTCTCTATCTTTTTCAGATAGAAAAAGTCAGCAAATTTTAAAAGTTTAGTCCTTCATTCACTTACAATTTTTCGAGCGAATTATATTGTCAACGAATAACAAATGACTTATGATTCAATTAAAACTTGAAAGTCTATTCAAATACGAGTAAAGCTTTTTCACTGAAATAAATTTACTTTTAAAATATTTAGTTATGTCACAAATTGTTAGTTTAATTGAATCACACAAAACGTTAACGTTCTTTAATAATGATTCATTGCTAAAGGGAATGCTTATCAATACTAGTATTAAATATAATTAGTGTCTTATTTCAATAGATAATAAGTGCATCTTTTAATAATACTAATGTTATAATATGTTTAATATTTTAATTGTTTTATTACTATTAATATAACAAATCAGAGATATTGTTATCAATATCTCTGTTTTGAATGTTTATGAATTTCAATGCATAGAAACAATTTTGAAGAGACGAAAATTGAGCCATCACTTCAAAAATAATCAAATGAATTATTGATATAATACATATAATTCAAAGATTATTTTTAAGTTTAAGAATATCTTTGAAAATAACTATAAGACAAATCTTGAAATTATCTTCTCATTTCAAAATGAACTCTTGTTTTTAGTTTGTATCTTATTTTAAATGTCATTCAAAATAACCTTATTATTTGTATAATATAACAAATTAGTAAATAAGTTAAGATTAATTTTTGGGATGTTCTCTAAGAAATATTTAACTATTAGTTTCAAAATTTTTAAATATAGATTTAATAATAAATAAATACTTATTTTGAACAAATAATGTTTTCAGAACACTTCAATCCAAGTTCATTCTCTAATAAGAAACATTCATAAAAGTTTATTTTTAAAACCTTTAAAGTTTATTACTGTGTGAAAGAAAACCAATTGAAAACACGTTATTTAATGGTTTCACTCAGACTTTGAATTTCGAAGCATCACAATTAACAATAGATTTTAAATTATTGTTTTATTCAAATCAATTCACTATTTAATATTGATAAGAAATAACAACAGTTTAAAAGTGTGACTAAACTTCAAAACTTTTCTCACAATACCTGATGTATCATAATTTAGTTTGAAATAATATTTATTTCAACACTGAATTAAATAACTTAATGAGGACAGTCAATATCAAGGATTAAATCAAGGCTGGATGGCATTGAACGATATTTAAAATAACTTTAATTTTTTTCTTATTTTTGAGAACATTGAATATAAAAAGTATGATCGAAAACTAACTAAAAAACCACTAAATTTTAGTTTTAGCTCAATTTAATTTTTAATTCAACTAAAGCTAAATATTGTAAGAAAGAATTGGGTGAATTCCCATTTGTTTGTTTGAGAAGGTCTTAAAAATGATGATTGATTGATTGATATTTTCACATTCTTTCTGTTAATTCCTTACTAAATAAATAATGAAATATTATTTATATTTTGCTAAATCACAGAGAGATAAGTGCACACGATATTGCTCAGTACTTATACGCGTATCATTCAATTACTCGCTCAAAGTATTCAAATTAGTCATTAGTTATCAAGAATAGAAAAACTTTATAATTATTGATCATTATATCTTCAATTTTTTTACAAGTTTCAAATTGAAGTTAATGTCAGATTCATGTATAAGACTTGTTATTTAAAGCTAATAATATCAAGTTATGAGATTTTCTTTAATTATTGAAATTTACAATTAATAGTGTTTAATGAATAACAAGTAAATTCCGAAATCAAAATTTTTCAAATGTTCTCATTTTTTATACTTATTTTTGTGAATTCATAAATCCTAAACATATTCATATTCCCTCTTTTGTTATGTGTTTGTTGTGACAAACACTTAATTGATTAGTTATGTAAGTTTTACAATAAAAAAGCTCTCTTTAAAAAAAGTTTTCCATCAATTTATAGGACAAAAGATAGTGAACAGTTCGAGGCAAAAGTGCTTTTGAAAGGCATCGCTTTACGACATTAATAATTCAATCGTACAATTAATGCGATGTCTTTTCACTCGTTTGAAGGCAAGTGGCAGTTTCGCTTCTAATGGTGTGCACCTGTGCCACGTGTTAGACATCATTGAGAGAGAAAGCCAAGAATAAGGGACACAACAAAATCATTTAGAAACGCATATAGAATTACACCAACTATTGAATTACTTTTGTTTAATGCGTATTTTATTTTATGAGTATTTTATTAGTCGTTCGCATGTTTGTCGTTCGCCTGATTATTGCTTTTCACTACTCGATTAGTGAATTAGCTGTTGGTTAGCTCTGACGCTAATGTCTTGTTTCAAACTTTACAACAATTATTATATTGTCCATTAGAGCTATTGTGCATTCGATAATAGTTAGAGTGCATACAGAGCAGAACTCCACCTGAAATCAAAGAACCGACGGTTAAAGCATTCAAACAAATTAATAATTAATCACATCTTTTAAGATCACATTTCAATGAAATTTTCTTCTTATTCGTTCATTTGATGTTCAATAGGCGTTGATGTGACAAACTTTTGATAGTCTACATAAAATGTCAGCAACTTTTGCTGAAACTCATTTTTTGGTAAGTTCTTTAGATGAAAGCAATGGGTCGGACACTACCAGTTCCGGTCGCTTGCGAAGTTTGTGGCGACAAATCTTATGGGTTATTCTCAAGCTTTCTCTTATTTTTAAACCTAATAGATTTCTTAGATTTCTATAATCTTTTTGAAATTATATTTAATTATGTAAAAAAAATGTTTTTTTTTCTTAAATTCTCAATAGAAAACATTATGGTGTCTATTGTTGTGATGGCTGCAGCTGTTTCTTTAAAAGAAGCATCAGAAGGAATGTCAACTATCGCTGTATCGGTGATTAACTTCTGTTTCTGATTAACTTTTGATTAAACTTTTAAATTAATTAAATTAAATTTTATAAATAGCTGGAACTAACAGTTGCGTTATAGACAAAGCCCGACGCAATTGGTGTCCCGCTTGTCGTCTGCAAAAATGTTTTGGTGTAAATATGAATCGATATGGTATGCATTTATCAAATGATCTTAATTTAAGTTTTATTATAAAACTATAAAACTTTTATATATTTTATATTTTTCTTGTTCTAATAATTTATGTGATAATTGTTATCGTTTTAAATTACACTCACATTCAAATTTAGTTGAGGTCATGCACTCTAAATAAGTGCTACAAACTAGAGAATTATCTAATAAATTATTGTGAAAGAGCGTGATTTTTGATAATAAACTCATTTTTCATAATTTATTTGTAACTCTAAGGCAATAAAATTAAAATTTGACGATTTCTAGCTGTTCAAGAAGAGAGAGGTCCGCGTAAAGTCAAAAAGTCTAAAGTTGAAGTTCAACTAAAGACTTTATCCGAAGAAAAGGTTTTAAAGGTTAACATTCAATCACCAAATGTTGAAAGAGAGAGTACTTTCACACGTGAGAGCCCAGAAATAAACCAAAGTTTTATATCAGAGAGAAGACTAATGACAAACGCAAATCCATTAACATTTTCATATTTCAATAACAATTTACTGACACCTGAAATGGCATACAATGAGTCGACTTGGCGTTCATTAGCGCTTTCATCAGAATTAATAGATCTGCGTTTGGCTGCATCTCGTTATGCGAGTGCATTTTCATCATTCAAACCTTTCCGCAGAAACAATAATGACTTTTCACTCTCGTCAATACCTTCTTCATCGACACCTCAGCCAACATTTGGCCCAAAATTTTACGAACATTTAATGCCAAGGTATGACGCGCGAGCTTTCTTTATGTTGCCAACAATGCGTGATGTTCTTACGAGTGGCAATACATCAACTAATCCATTAACATCAAGTTGGCTGTTGACGAATTTGGTCAACTCTAAAAATCAATAACACAATCAACAACTCTTTATGAATTGTTTCGCTATTTTTGATTATGTTCTCGCAATTAGATAGAAGTAATGTTCTATATTTGATCTCAATATGTGTGTCACAGGAAACGTTTAAAAGCAAACCATTTCTGATAGATATAATTATTTCTTTTTATAATTCGATTCGGAATTTAATAATGTATTTAGTTTTTAAGTTAACAAATTGTACTTATTTTTTAATTATCAGGTATAAGTGAATAGCTTTTAAAAGAAAACTCAAATCTCATTTCTAGATCGTGTTGTGTAACAACTTTATAAACTAAAATTGATTAGCGTTTATGTCAGGACTCCCATTGAAATAAAAAGAGAATGAGATTCTAAATTAACTCTTTAGGAGTTTAAATGCATTGGTGGCCATTCATTCAAATGTAGAAAATGAGTTTTTATTTTCAATGTATACACTAATATTATAATCGTTTTAATAGTTTTTACCATATATTGATGAAAATAACTGACAAGTCTTGTTAAAAAAACTCTTAGCATCGATCAGTTGAAATGAAAAGCAAACCTAAATTTAGTTTTGACATCACTGTAATGTTATATGACTTCTATGTATTGTACAAAATTTCATAAGTTTAAAAATAAAAACAATTCGTTTTACTTCTGTGTTAACATGTGTGGGATTAATAAAATTAAAATTTTTGACTTCAGTTATAAAAATAGAATTTAAATTTTAAATCCTTTTAATTCTAAATGTTTTATTTATCGTGTTTCAAAACTATGAGAATTTTCTAGTTATGAATAATAAACATTCAAAATTTTGCATAAAATTTTATGGTATTCTTTAAGATGAATTCTATTAAAATGTATGCTCATTAATATTAATGAAATCTGTCAGTGAGTAAGTCTCTTTTCTTCAGTTATTCATCTTAATAGCCCATATCATTTACAAGTTTAGTTAATGCTTACATTTTAATGAATTTAAAAATTGAAATAGAGATCAATAGAAATCAAAGATAATTAGACTACTATTGATATTTTCAGTAAAGAGTGTCAAGTTCTCAATTAACAATTACTTATTTACAAGATTTGGAAATTAGATTTGTTTTGGTTGAAACCATTTCTTGGTTGAAACCAATTGAATGGTTGATTAATGCAAAGACACTCATCACTCAATATTGGAATCTTAATGAACTGATTTTCATGACTTATTGATATGAACCAAAAACGAAGTTTTGTGATGTTTTATTTATACAATGAAAATATTAGGAATAGTATTGACTTATGCTAATCATCTGTATGACCTTTTTTAAATGAAAACAATACCTCATATATCAATAGGTAAATACACAGAAAGACAATAACTATTTGATATTTAGTTCTTGAAGTCATCACTATTTCAAAGAAAGACTATTTAAATAAATTTATAATAAATTAAAAAAGGATATGAAATATAATATTTAACTTCATTTTTTTCAAGTTTAAGTTCAAGTTTAATATCAATGAAACTTTAGTTTCAAGCATTAGATTTAATCTCAAAGAGAAAAAAGTTTTAATTTTAATATTAAAGGAAAAATCTCAAAATCTTTAGAATTTCTTGAATGAAAACTTCAAAGATTTAGTATTTAGACTTAAATAAGCCAAGCAATTGCAATGAAATTTGTTTTCATTCTTTACATAATTATCCTGAATATAGTACAGGGAGTGAAAAGTAGATTTTTCATTGTCATTGCGAAAGTTCTTTTGTTTTTGTAAATCTTCTTTTCAACTTAAAAAAAATACTAAATATTATAATAAAAATTGATTCCATTTCGCATTTGTTCGAGTAATTTGAAGCACGAATTTTAAGTAACGCTATTATTACAATAACTTCATAAAAATGACTTCAATTATATTCATTTGGTTCTTATTGAAAAGAAAGAAATGATATATTTTTTCTAAATCAGAGTCGGAAAGAGAGTCATAAGAGTTGTTATTGTAAAAGGGAAGTAATGCACACCTACTTCTTCTCTAATAAATGTTATTGTTTTGATGAAAGGCTAGTGACTGAAAAAACGTGATTAAATCGTTATCAACAAGTTTTTGAGAGTGCTTGAGTTTGTCTTCACCTTTAAAAGTGTGACTAATTCGTAGGAGAATATGAGGCAAAAGAGAAGCGCATATGAAATATATGATGTGAAAATGTGGTATATTATATGCACACGAGTATGTCAGTAGGCCATTGAGAGCCCAGTACTATATGCAATATGTAGTATTAGAATTGGACAGGTTTTCATATTGAGGGTCAAACTATAGCCAAATAACTAGACATTGACAATGCATTAATATTTTTATTATTAATTCCAACTGTAAAATAAATATAAAATAAGAAGATTTTATTGCGTGATTGTATTCAAGATTGAAAAGTAATTCTTAAAATTTATATTTCCTTTCTTTATGATCAATATTTATAGCTTCATATCTTAAAACTTTTAGCGAAGATTATTGTCTCTCAGAGGGTGTCCCGTAGAAAAAGGGAGGTTTGCTTTAATGAAGCCTATGTTGAGGTCGTTTAACTATTAGTGTATTGTTAAAATCCAAACTTATTGTAAATATATATTTTTAATGTCATTCATTTATAAATTTTCAAAATCGTAAATTCAAATCTTTTATTCCATTTTTAAAAATCTAAACATTCACTTGAGTTTTCAATGAAATCCACTAAACTGTACACTTCATGAAAGTAAAGCATATAATTTATTATTTCTTTGTCGGTTGTTTAGTAGCACAAACTTCTAAACTATGATTTATAGATAATCAAATGTATCTTTATTTTTCAGTCTCTATTCAATTCAATTTTATTTAAATACTATGAGATCTGAAGTGAGCCCAATAGAACTCAATTCATTCTATAGTTTCTAAAAATATAAGAACAATAAGTAAAGATCAAGTATTTGATAATTAGAATTTAGTGAATACTAATTAATAAACAGTATTTCTAAAGATGAATAGATGAAAGTGCAACTTATGTGATAGACTTCCTGTATTCAAATCTAAATAATTTAATGAGAGCATATCGTATGTTTTTTATTATGATAATGAAGAGAAAAACCTAATATCTTTTTCAATGAATTCATTCAAATTAGTTTCACTTTTTCTCATAATGCTAATTAAGTTCATTTTTTCACAGATAAGTTTCTTTTTCGTCAATTTGTATGACTTTTTCCTATTGTCATACGATAACGGATGAAAAGAATTGTCCGAAAAGAATTATAAGTGTGTGGAATGACTTGTGATTAAACAAAAAAATTAGCCGACAATCCCTTATTAGCGCGAGAATGAATTGCTTTCCAATTGTTCAACAATGATAATAAATTTTAAATTACTATAAAATTCAATTGTTTACTTTAGATAAAAATAATAAAAGAATCAGTTTATTTACTTCCGTTTAAATAAAACAATTAGAACACGAAAGCTATGTTTGAACATTCAATAAGCTATATTCTGAATATTTTTCGAGATAATTTGGAAGAACAGTTTTAGCACTGGTGGAAGATAGCGTTGAGAGTCTGAAAATTTTTTAGTTTTAATATTTTGTTGTTGAAAACTTTTGGCTTCGAGATTGAGCTCAAATATAATACTTATTAAACAGAAAGATTTATTTGTAAGCCATTAGTAAGTAATAAATGGAATTTGAAAAACAGTTTCAACGCTAGTTAAAGAACATTTCAACTTTTATTATTTGTTATTCTTTATTGTTGAACTTCAAATGAAAATTGCTTTTCAAAATAACAGAAACTTTTTTCTCTGATTTAATGTTTGGGAGACTCGCACTTCAAAGTTGTTTTTAAAAAGCATTTCTCTACTGCAGATTTGAGGAGAGGATTCATCTTTATATCTATTCTTAAGAACGACCTCTTTTCGTGTCAGCGGGTCAAATACATTCAGTTGTATTTTCAAGTGTTAACATAGCATATGATAGCGGACTCATGTTATGAGTTTGTTGTCAAATTGCGTTCTATGAGAAGCGCACGTAATTCAGATATCCTATAAAAAGGCTTTGAAGACTAATCATTCAGACTATTCTCTAGTTTTGATGCGCGCCTAAAAGTTTGCTGAAGTTTTCTTTCATCACTAATTGTAAAAATTGAATTTTATAATATGTGAACTTTTTTTTCTTCAAATGTTTCTTATTTGATAGTAAAAGTTGAACAAAAAATTTTTTAAAATGTTACCCATAAAAGTTGTCAAGTTATTGATCGTCTGTTTATTTTATGTTCATTACTATTGTTGTTCAGCTCTGAATAATAATTTCAGTGCACCACTATTGAGAACTGGTGGTTGGACACCGATTCCAACAAAAACAAGTAAATTATTAAGTGAAAAAATTTCGACTCAAATTACTAGTGATTCCATGCAAACAGTTGTGTCATCAAAACCTCAAACTCAACAACAGCAACAACAGCAGCAACAACAACAGCAACAACAACAGAAGCATCAGCAGAAAGCAGAAATGCTTCCGATCCCAGTAATCAAACCTCATGCACACGGCGCTACTCTAGGGTTTAATCTTCCAGAACAAGGTTTGACACTATATCTTGATATTAATGAATTGGCCACAAAACCGTTGGCACAAAACATTGGACTCAAAGTGGTTTCTCACGACTCGCATCAGGCACAGCCTTCAACACAGCCCGTAAATCAAGTAAAACTGTTGCCCACACCTGATGTTCTGCGTGAAAACAATCCCTCTAATAAATTATATACAAATAATGGATCACCACTTTCTCAGTTTGGGAATAATATGCAAGTTATAGATAATAGTCAAAAACGAGTGCCGATAACTGTCGCTAAAATTCAAAAACGGGTAAAAGCTTCGAGAAATATGGGTTCATATGAAGGGAATGCAGGGTCTGTCGGACCTTCTTCTACAATCAAATCTGTGCCACCAAAATATCATGTCGGGTATATGAGACCTATGGATCTGCACAACGCTTTGAAACAAGTCGGACTCACACACAGTAACCATCAACTAAAGGCTCAAAAGCAAAATTCTCAAACTGTTATTTTCACTACTAATACTAATTTAAATACTAATAATAATAACAACAATAATAAAGCAACAAATGAACGAATAGAACCCAAGAATGTAAACACAGCATCACTTTTAGATAATAATGGTTTTAAACCAAATCCTAATAAATTCTTTGCGACGCCCGTAAACTATTTGCCTCAAATCAATCTGAACAACAATTTAGGGCCCGAAACAGAATTCAAACCAAAGCTTCAAACTGAAAACCGTCCAATCAGTAATGCAGCTCCACAGCCATCGTCCTATTCATTCTCTTCTGTTCAAGTTCAAAGTAAGCCAAGCATTCAATTTCCTCAACAAGAGAAAGAACCTCAGCGCCCAATCCAGGGTCCGGTTCAACAAACATCACAAGAAAATGATGACTTTATTGATAATGAAGTGGCAGTTCTTACTTCTACGCAACCGCCAGTTCTTCCGCCACAAGAAGAAGACGTACAACAAAAAACATCAGAAGAAGATTACATAGAAATGACAACAAAACCGACTCAAACAAGTGATGAAAATGGATTTGAAGAACCACAGAAACTAATTGGCAAAGAAACCGATGAAGAATACGATCAAAATAATAATCAAAATTTCTTAAGTGCTCCGCCGGCGATATCAACGCCAACAACTAATGCGCACTTTGTTCCTAAAGATGAGGATTCGATAGTTAAACCGTTTCCTCCGTCTCAACAAGACTTTCGCAATACATGCCCTTCAGTACAAACCTGTCAACAACAATGTGTTCCAAATACTGACAATTTGATAGCGGATTCGAGTAATATTAGAGAAATAATAACACAATTAAACGCCGATTCGTTAATTAATACATTCCCGACACTGGAAACAGAATTACAAAATATAATAGATTTCAGTTCAACCAATGGCTACACTATATTTTTGCCTTCAAATAATGCAATTTCTCGATTGCCTCCTAATTTATTTGAGTTTTGGAAAAATAATGTTCAAACTCTAGCTCCATTACTCGATAATCATGTTTTAGAAACCGCTCAATCAATAGAAGATATGAGAGTTGCCGAAATAATTCAGCCGAGATCTGGGGGCAAATTGAGAGTGAGTAGAGCTCATAATGATTCCTATACAGTAAATGGAGAGCGCATAGCAATAGCTAATCAAATCGGACCTTCAGGAGGAATGATTCATGTAATCGATGGTATACTGTACCCAAATTCAGATAAAGATATAATAGAAACACTCAAGTCATGCAACCGTTTGGATGGTTTTGTGACATTAGCCGAGGGAACGGGATTTTCAGATATACTTAAACAAAGTTAGTTTCTTATTAAAATATTAATTACTTTTTCCCATTAAGTTATTATAATTACATTTTAACCACTAGTAAGTTATGCATTGCATAATTGGTTTAACTTTTTTTACTATAATTAAATGACATTGAATTTCTCAAGTGACTTAAACTTGTGCTTTAAACTTGTCTTTTAAACTTGTCTTATCTCACTTACAGCCGGACCGTTCACTCTTTTTGTTCCAAGTAATGAAGCGCTACAGAAAGTTCCTGACAATGATTTGGATGTTATCAGAAATAATATGACAGCACTCAGAGGTTAGTGATCTTTAGGTTAAATCTAATTAATCATTGAATTAAAGTTTTCATCGAACTCTTTATGCTTTTCTATCAACAATATTATTGCTTTAACAAAGAGATTATTCACAGTTAGTTCACGAAATTTTCTGCCCATAAATATAGTTTCTTCAACTTATTATTTATTTGAAAAATAAGTTAAAGAAAAGTCTCTTAAGTATAATAAGAAGAAAAAAGAGGCGAAGATTAGTTTTTTGTGGCCTAATTCGCAAATATATTTACTATTGTAATTGCGACTAATACTTGTTTCAATACTTGTTTCATTTATGACACTTTCATAACTGAGAGAAGAGATGGGATGTGCCGTATTTACTAATCTCTTTATTCTTCACAATAAAGATATAAATGGAATCGTGAACTTGTTTTGCATAAAATATTATGTAAGCAATTGAAGCTGAAAGATATAATTTGCGATTACTTCGCCTTCAATAATAACCAATTGAAATATTTGACAATTTATTTTTAAAGCGTTATTAATAGAAAACTAATAACAAACACGAAAAATTACAAATAGCTGTATATCGTTTACTCTTAACACTAACCCTAAAGTCTTGTGAAGTACTAATTAAGTAGTATTGGGTACACACTATAGTAGCTGGAGAGCAGTTTATAGTACAGGCTCGCTCTCTATGTTTCGCGGTTAGTGTGCCAGATATCGATTCAAAAATCATATTCACCTCTAACCAAAATACCCATCACTTGTCAGCTTTTTGATATTGAATCCATTTCCTAATTATAGCTACTATTTATTCATTATTTTTATTACCATTTAAATAGAATTTCTCAAATATCATGTCGCCCATGGCTCCCATTATAGTAACGATTTAAGAGATGGACAATTCATACCTTCTTTAGTGGATAATCAGTACATTCAAGTTGGTGTTCGCGTTGATGGCTGTAAAAGTGAGCGCTTTCCTAATATTTTCTTTACTTAAGTCATTCAAATTTAATATTCAATAAATATTACAAATATTTCAAACTAAAGGACGACTGGTTGAAGCGAACGTATCGCCTCTATATCGCGCTGACATCCCAGCATCTAATGGTGTAATTCATGTTGTCGATTGGATTCTAAAGCCAACTGATAGAGACTGGTGCGAGAATATAATACTTCCGCGATAGAAATCGATCGCTTTCTATTAGTTGAAAAAGAAAGCGGGAATTACAGAGTCATTAATCTGAAAATATTTACAAAACTATAACTTAAACTTATATAACATCTATTTTAAGTGCAAAACAAATTATTGCACTTTATTGAGCATTAATTCAATTGAAAATATAATGCTTTAAAGTAATAGTTCGTTACTTAACATTAAATACTGTACAGGAATTATTTTTTCAAAGAAATAATCTAAACGCCACATTAGTTTGAAGCCAAAAAATATATAAATATTTCAATGTTTAGAGTATATTCAGGTATATTATGAGATATAACTCATTTCTCTATAAAGTTTATTGTATAAGATATTATGTTCAACATTAAGGACGAGTGAGAGTGCAATTCCAAACTCGAGCTGCTATCGAATTATAATAGAAAGTGCAAAGCGCAGCGTTATTGTCAAAATTTAGTTCTGACACTTTGAATTCAGGGTTGATTGAGATCTGAAAAGAATCAATTTCTCGTTCAAAGTGAGCACAATTGTTGAAAAATCATTGAATACCTTTAATTGATAAAATCCGGGCGAAAGATCTGTTATATCAATCCATTGACAGTCAACGCTATGAAGATAAGTATCAACTAAAACATAACAAATAATTGATTCAATTATTGATTGAATGAAAATTGATTGAATGTGTTTACCACAGCCAACACTAATGCCTTGATCTCCATAGTTAGCACAGGCATACTTTGGTGTAACGCCTTCTTTACAGTTATTATCTTCTAAGCAAAAGCTTGCTTTATGTCCTTCAGCCACTCTCTCGCCTTGACTATTAAGAATGTCGAAATGGGCGAACACTTCCATACTGTGATAATGTCGATGGCATGCGTGCCAGTCCCAGATATGTTTCGGCAGAAAGGGTCGAAAATCTGCAGTTCCGACATTAGCTATTCGTGCCGTAAATCTTAATAGTCGTCTTTGTTCGTAAATCCATCCTTTGCACGAATCAATTGATCACTATTTGAAAACTTAAGCAAAGAATGGCTAATTTTTTATGACATACCATAATCTTCTTTACTGATAGTATAGGCAGAACTGGCCAAACAATTCTCTTCCATTGCGCACTGCAAAAACATTAATTGTCGATCTTCTAAATAAGCGGACGATTCAATTTCTTTTTCATCGGGCACGAGATCAGGCAGTTCTGAACAAATTATTTAAATATTTTCGAGCAAAGACCTAACAAAATAATTGGCCTCAACTGACCTGAAGTGCAAAGCACACCAGCAATGCTTTCTTCTCTTGTCGGACAAACAACAGATCCCAAGCCATTCATATTACAATCGGCCAAATTTTTTTCATAGCCTTTACAGCGAACACCACTCAAAGTAATTGATAAGTTATGTCCACCAAAAACAGAACTTTGCACAGCGTATTGCGCATATCCAAGTTCTAATTGCCTGCAGACAACCATAGCCTCTAAGAGACCCCATCCGTCACCACAAATTAGTTTCCAACTATTCCCAACTTTTACTTCAACCCTACCCTCGAATTTATTTCTTCCTCCATTCAGACGAATATTTATGTCTTCTTTGGAAAAAATCTTGAAGACAAGAAAATAAATATGAAATCTAACAAAAATCTAATTAGAATAAGGATTCGCTTATAATATATTTGTGAGAAAGTCTTACTCTTATTTTAGTGTTAGAAGTGGTTATGGGCTGAAGGGGCGAATCATTGCTTAACTTGACAGCATTATGAGTATTGTTGGCTAAACTATTAGAACCAATTGAATTAATACGATCTGTATCGTTAAGTTTAGTTTTGCATATGACTCCTGCGGCCTCATTAGTAGTGCAATCATGAAGTTTCCATCCATCAAACTGGCAGCGATCCAATGAGTGCTCGTTTCCATTGCAGTATATATTATCCATCCATATTAATTCTTATATATTGTGGAATGTTTTACAGATTAGTATAAAATAAATTATAACACTTATGAATATATATAGCACTAGTATTTCATTTTTGATAAACTTAAATTCCAAACATAGCTGCAAAATGTTCTCACTTCTTGCTCTTCCAAATTGTCCATTATTTGTGGCCATCAGAGCGCCTAATCTGAAGCCGAGGGACTTACAAACCACATTTGCTTCCGTTATATCCCATTCATCGTCACAGATTGATCCCCAACGGCCCAAATGATATATTTCAACATTTCCTTCAAAATTAGTTTGTCCTCCAACCAGTTTAATTGTTCCTTCAGGTATTCTTTGAGCCCTACGAACTCTTGACGGTGCGCTCACGTAATACATACGTCTTCGCACAACAATAGCACTATCACATAAAGCTGTTATAATCACTATCAATACCGAAATTCTAATGAAAACCATTTCATCAAAACTATAAACTTTCTAAACGCTAATTATGATTATTCCTAACTTTCGCTTTAAAAGTTTATAAATTCATATTTAATACAATATTTGTTGTTGTTATTGTGATCTAAAAACCTTAAAACTTTTAGATAGAATTGAGTTAAACTATTTGGATACTAACTCTAGTGCCACACTTTTTAAGTGATCTGTCAATGCCTTATTTATATCCCTCTAAAAACTTATCCGAGAAAAAGAAATAATAATTGTGCGGAAATAACATTCGCTCTCATGAACATATGCATCAATATATTTATATTTATATTTATTTTCATCTGTTATTATAGCTAAATATGTCATAGAATAGCGCCGAAGTGTCTCAATATAAAAAATTATTCATTAGTTTCAAAGAATTTTTAGTTAGAAATTAGTTTTTCTCTACATTTCATTTTATTTTTCATCTTAAAAATAAAGATTTCAAGAACTTTTGTTGTTTATTAAGTATTACATAACTTGAAAGTGAAATCGCGCTTAAAATAGTTCATCGAATCTATTAATCATTGGGTGGCTTATAATTAATGCCTCATTTGAAACATCATTGAGTTGAAAAATGACATACTATTAGTATTTGGAACAGACTCTACAGTTATAGCATTAGAAGCTATGTTATAAAACCGTTTTTCGTGAGTTCTCTGATGTTTCTTAAGATGATCTTTACGACCAAATCTTTTCGTACACATTATGCAAGAATAAGGTCTGATTCCTGTATGTATTCTTCTGTGTCGAGTCAGCTCTTCATTTCTAGTAAATGATTTGCCACATTCTGGATGATCACAAACAAATGGTCGCTCCCCTAAAAGTCATTTTTTGAAATCATATCTCAATTTTTGACTTTTAAAACTTTATGAAATTCTGTCTACAATAGAAATGATATGATATACGACTTACCCGTATGTGTCCTGATGTGACCCTTCAGTTGGCCATTATTGCTGAACGCAATGTGACAATGAGGGCAATTGAATCGCTTCGGTCTTTGTCGCTTAAACCATTTGCTATTATTTGAAGCATAACTTTTTTCCAAATTCGATCCAATGCTTTGCGAAGAAGAAATGCATTGCAATGCAGGCGATGAATGAGTCGAAGTTTGGTTTCTTGCTTTCATAAAGTTTATTAAATTATAATTATCATTGTTATTATTACAAAGAAACGAATGATAGTTTGATGAACAATGATTGGAGAGCTCATTCTTCAGAATGAAAGGAACATAAAAATTAATATATTGTGAATCGTAAATGAATGGCAGATAATCTTTATTTGTCACATCCACACACTTAAAACGAGAACCTAATGTGCGATTGACTGCTGTTTGATCGTTAAGCCACGGACGAAACAACTTATTGAGTGGCTTAAACTCCATTATTGAAGCAAAAATGGCTAAATTATCTTCAAAATGATAGTTAAATATAAAATCGCACAAAATAAGAGACAATTTTAAAGAAGAGAAGGTATCAATGGGTGAGTCAACTAATGGCAAAAAGGCTCTAAATGACGGAAATAAGTTATTGGTTGTATACCAATCGCCAGGTAGTCCTTCACGGGTGTGAATCGAAAAACAGTGATACAGATACAGCTTTGAGCCCACCAAATATCAAGTAAAGCCTACCTTAAGAGCGTTCGCACCTCTAACTTATTGCTTGGAATTAGTTTTGTATCTGATAGCACGCGCCACGAATAATAAATAAGAGTTTAAAGTGTTTTGCATAACAGGAATGAGAATTATTGCACACTTTTAACGTTCAGACAAATTAATTCAAAAAATTTATTCGCATTTTCAACAAAAAAATAAGTTCAATTATAGAATAGAAGTTTTGAGACTAAAAAAATAGAAGTTTTCAAACTAACAAAACAGAAGTTTTGAAACGAAAAAAATAGAAGTTCTGAAACTAAAAAATAGAAGTTCGATGTTTTGAATATAATGCTATCGGTTGTGTCAAATCTCGCACACGTTTCTCTTTGGTTGGTCTCAATTGGAATAAGTTTAGATTCAGTCATATTTTTGTTTTGCAAACTATCCCACAGAGTGATTGCATAAATGAATTATTGCAAGTGCTAAAAGTGACATAACTTTTTGGGTGTATTCAACACTATGTATTTTGAGTTATTAGTTGGTTGGCGCAAAACTACAGGTATTGCTACACGAGTTCACTAGAAAGTAGGGGGTCTTTGAGTGCCAGTCCTTTCACTTTAAAATATTTAGTAAAATTTTGAGGCAAATCTCGCCGCAAAAGCAAAACCCAATAAATGGAATTGATTGCAATAATTTAGGTTTTTGTTGATTCAATTCACGCTTTTGTTTCTTATTGATTAACGGGCTTTCAGTTGGAGTTTGAGAGTCTCTAAAGCTTTCTATACGAATAGATGAGTGGGTGGTCTGTGTTGCCAGTTGTCAAATGCACTTTTGATTATATGGAAATATTTATAGAATTTCATACGATTTTCAGAAACGCCTCAAATGTGATCTATTACTCAGTCATCAAGGCTTAGAAGAAGGCGTGAAAAGATTAGTGGAACACAAGGCATACATACCATCTAATAGTGTTGCAAAACTTATTAAATGTTCACTTCTTTAATTGCTTTGACCCCAACTGGTCTTAACAATGCTTAACAATAACATTCAACTTCTCATAACTTCGAACTTTAGATCTTTTACTAAAACTAATTAATGAGAATGAATCACAAATTTAAGCCTTTTTAAGCTTTTCTTTTTTTAGGATCAAAATATCGCTCAAATGAACCGTTCGCTTAAATTAATTAGAAAATAATCTCACAAGTTATAAAAACATTAATCAAGTAATTATCGCGATTATTGTGAATGAGGCTTTCAATTCAAAATAGAAACACATAACTCGACTTGAGTTTCATTTGAGGATAAGTTGAGTACTTGTTTGATTGCAAAGCGCAACACTTCTATATATCAGTAAATATATTGATAATACATATGTTTGATAGACATAAGAGAATATGAATGCCATATAATTAATTAGAATTAAGTGAAAATTATGAAAACGTTTTTGATCTAATCTATAAAAAGTTAATTTGGAGCAAATGTTAATAAATGAAATTAAAAAAGTGTTGAGTATAAAAATTTGTTACTCATGTTTAATAAGGTATTGAATTTATAATTTTATAATCATTCGAAACATAGCTTCAAAGCAAACAATTTTTAAAAATAATTTATAAAGTCTACAAAAAAATTCTACTTAAATATGAAATCAAATCAATTAAACTAATAATTTCACTGTAATGTCAAATCTCGCAATTGATTTCAAAACTGAATGATTCCAAAAAAAATTGATTTTATACTTAACTTGTGTTTAAAGCCGACTGTTTTACGTGATTGAAGAAGTTTAAGGAATGAAGAAATCAAATATTACGAAATATAAGTCTAAATACAATTATCGTTCTTTTGAAATTAAAAGTAATTATATAATTATTAAATGCAATAATGTATTTATGTTTTAATTTTTATCTTCTTTTTCTTTTTTGTCCTGATCTTCTTGTTGTTGTTCACTACCAGAAGATGAAGACGAAGACGACGAAGAAGATGATGAAGATTCGCGTTCAGACGCCATCTAAGGATTTAAATAATAATTGTTAACAAATTAATAAATAAAATAAAATTAATATTTGAATCAATGAAATACTTTTTTATAGGCCATCTCAAAGAGTTTAAGTGACGCCTGTTGTAACTCATTAGTGGTTTCCCGAATTTTTTCAGGCGTTTCATTGTCCTTATTGGCCAAAACTTCTCTAGTTTTAGCAATTTTTTCTTTCAATTTCTGGCACTCTTCAGCCGGCAATTGATCCTTGAATTCGTCCATTTTGGATTCTGTGTCATGAATGATTCCTTCAGCCAGATTGACAGCTTCCACGGTATCCTTCCTCTGTTTGTCGGCTGAGGCGAATTTCTCTGCATTTCTGATCATGTTTTCGATATCATCTTTGCTCAAACCACCAGAAGATTGAATAACAATTTGTTGTTCTTTTCCGGTTCCCTTATCTCGAGCCGAAACGTGAACAATACCGTTGGCGTCGATATCGAAAGTCACTTCAATCTGAGGTATACCTCTGGGAGCGGGCGGTATTCCAACTAATGAAAATTGACCCAAAATTTTATTATCGGCAGCCATTTCACGCTCGCCCTGACATACTTTGATCTCAACCTGTGTTTGTCCATCGGCTGCAGTCGAGAAGACTTGACTCTTCTTTGTAGGGATTGTAGTGTTTCTATTAATTAATTTAGTGAAAACTCCGCCCAAAGTTTCGATTCCAAGCGAAAGAGGTGTCACATCAAGCAATAGAATTTCAGTGACATTACCCGAAAGAACTCCGCCCTGAACTGCAGCGCCGACGGCCACCGCTTCGTCCGGATTGACTGATTTACTCGGAGCGCGGCCGAAGATTTCTTGTACTGTTTCCTGAACTTTAGGCATTCGAGTCATACCTCCCACTAAAATAACTTCTTGAATCTCAGACTTTTGGACTTCAGCGTCAGAGATAGCCCTTTTGCAGGGATCTATCGTTCGCTTTATCAAATCAGCGACAAGTGATTCAAACTTAGAACGACTTAACTTAAGATTCATATGTTTAGGTCCGCCCGAATCCATTGTAAGATAAGGTAAATTAATGTCTGTCTGAACAGAAGAAGACAATTCTACTTTAGCCTTTTCTGCGGCCTCTTTCAGTCTTTGCATTGCCATAATATCTTTGGTCACATCCACGCCTTGATCTCTCTTGAATTCTTTCGCTAAATAGTTGACTAAAGCGTTGTCAAAGTCTTCTCCTCCTAAGAAAGTGTCGCCATTTGTTGACTTCACTTCAAAAACTCCTTTTTGTATTTCAAGAATCGAGATATCGAATGTTCCACCGCCTAAGTCGTAGACAGCGATCACTTTGTCTTCAGTCTTATCCATACCGTAAGCAATGGCGGCAGCGGTCGGTTCGTTGATAACTCTCAAGACATTGAGACCTGATATCTGTCCGGCGTCTTTAGTGGCCTGTCGTTGAGAGTCATTGAAATAAGCGGGAACTGTAATGACAGCGTTCTTAACGGTTTGGTTGAGATAAGCCTCAGCCGTCTCTTTCATCTTGGTTAAGACAAAAGCCCCAATTTGTGACGGACTATACATTTTTCCGTGCGCTTCGACCCACGCGTCCCCATTAGAAGACTTCACGATCTTATAGGAAACTATTTTCATATCTTTTTGCACATCTTTGTCGTCAAATCGTCTGCCAATGAGTCGTTTAGTCGCATAGAAAGTGTTCGCAGCGTTAGTCACCGCTTGTCTCTTAGCCGGCATTCCGACCAATCGTTCGCCGTCTGCAGTGAAGGCCACAACTGATGGCGTAGTTCGCGATCCCTCTGCGTTTTCAATTACTTTCGGTGTCTTTCCTTCCATAACAGCGACACAAGAATTAGTTGTTCCTAAATCTATGCCAATCACTACTCCTTTCACTGTTTCAGATTTGTATCGTTTAAATTGATATTCATTTCGATATCTATTTATTAATGAGCCCTAAAAACAATCAATTTATTCATTAATAGCTAATAATTAAATGAATTAATAATTAAATAAATAATTACACAAACGTTTGATTGACTCAAATGAGAGAATCGACGCACTCTTGAAATGCTATTAATATTTAAATTATTGCCGAAATGACGACAAGAAATACCGATTATATTATTCAACATTTTCTTTAATAATAATTAATTTTAAAATCAATTTTCAAATAATTATTTTAATTAATAATTAAAATGCGCACAAAATTGAATATGAAATAATGATTTTCTCATTGACTAAAGTGCGAACCAAAAAATGATGCAATGAATAGAATGAATGGCTCTCAAAAAGCACACCTTTTATAACATGTGTTTGAAAATGATTTCGATATCGATATAGAGTTCGCTTTTTTAAGAATAGTTTTTATTTTTAAAAAGTTTTTGTTTTCAATTTTCAATTTTTTTAATGATTAAAATAAAATTTTTATTTGATATTCAATTCTTTATTTTTATTTTTTTGAAGTTTTATTCAAATTCTTATTATTCTTTAAAGTTAGTGAAGAATATTCAAAACTTTAATCAATAATTACGATTCAATGCGTTTTCTCTATTGAATGGTTCAAAATATAAAACGTAAAGAAATTATTATAAGATTTTTGACCATTTCGTCGATTAATATATCGTTGAAAATAAGCGTTTCATTGAATTCATTGATATATATTTGAAGTCGTAATTCATTAAAATAATAACTTTAAGTACGAAAGCATTTAAAAAACGTGTCAAACTTTAAATGTTTTGAAAAAATAGTTGTTTTCAAAATCAATTAAATTAATAAATAATTGATTCAATTATTGGAATCAATGATGAGTTCGATTACATTCGAAGGCAGTAATTGTTTTCGTCAGCGATTAGTTCTGTCGGTATTGACGGGAAAGACACTAATTATTAATAATATTCGTCACAAAGACATCGAATCGGGAATTAATGAAAGCGAAATGAATTTATTGAAACTCATCGAAAAAGTGACGAATGGGTCGAATATTTATGTCGACGAAAACGGAACACAATTGCGATTCAAACCCGGAATACTATTTGGCGGACAAATCGATCACAACTGCGGTCTCGACAGAAGTATTGCTTATTATATCGAAGTCTTATTAATGTTGAGTCCATTTTGTAAGCGTCCGATTGAGGCCACGCTTGAGGGCATTACTAACGATCAAATCGATCCTTCTGTTGATGCCATTAAACACTCTTCGCTTCCAGTCATTAAACGATTTTTAGGCGCAGCCGATGATAACGAACTCGAAATAAAGATAGTTTCTCGCGGTTTACGTCCTTCTGGTGGCGGAACTGTTACTTTCAAGTGTCCCATAAGACGAGTTTTAAGACCAATTCAATTACTAGAATCAGGAAAAGTGAAACGCATTCGTGGTGTTGCGTTCGCGACAAGAGTTTCGCCACAAATGGCTAATAGAATGGTTGACGTCGCGAAAGGAATTCTATTGAAATACATTCCAGATATCTATATATATACCGACCATTTGAAAGGCAAAAATAGCGGCAAATCTCCTGGTTTTGGTCTATCATTAGTCGCAGAAACAACTAATGGTGTCTTCTATACGGGAGAAGCAGTTTCTAATCCTTCGGGTTCGGGAAAAGAGTTATCAGTTCCCGAAGACATCGCCAAAGAAGCGGCTCATTCACTATTAAACGATATCTATCGCGGCGGAGCTGTCGATACCATGAATCAAGGAATGGCCGCTTTGTTTATGGCTTTCGGTCAAAGAGATCTTTCAAAAATACAATTCGGACCTTTAAGTCCTTATACAATACAACTCTTAAGACATATTAAAGAATTTCTTGAGTTGACTTTTAAATTAGAATCTTCTCAATCAAACACTGATTATAACGAAGATATTGAAAATGAATATAAAACTGGATCGAAGAAAATAATAGCGACTTGTATTGGCATCGGTTTTACTAATTTAAGTAAAACTGTTTCTTAAGTTTTTTTTCTAAAGAAATGTAAATAAAAGTATATTTTTATTTTAATGCATTTTTCAATGATTGAAAAACTTGAAAATATAATAATTTTGAGTATTTTAAAAGTAAATAAATTATTAATCAAATACTAATGAAAGCAAAAATAGTTACGCGATTAATTATAAGACGAACAGAAATTTTTGACTCATTTTTCTCATCCTTTCTTGGCTTCGCATTTAGAAATAGTCTATATTTTCCTCATTAAAGTAGAAGTTTATTAAATTTGAAAAAAAATGTTTCAAATTTATTTATTTATCTATATTTCACGAGTTTGAATATGATTTCTATTTTCAAAGTTATGCATATTTTACAAATGAGATTTCTATTAGATATCTTGCAAGAACTGCCATCATATCTATCTATTTGTTATGTATTTCAAAAGATATTTCTTAAGATTAAGCTTTTCTTATTTTTTTAATTGTCTTATTTCCTATCTTTAAAAACAATTTTATTAGAATAAGTATTTTATTAAATTTATTTTCAAATTCAACAGATAATTGAAAAAATTTCATTTAAATTGAAAAGCTTTTCAAGTTATTTCATATGAAGTTTGATCCTTGCTCTTAATGATAAATCGATTGGATGAAACTCTTGAATAGTGTGTTTCCTCTCAAATGAATTCGTTTGAAATCAAAAAACAGCTAAGCTTTAAACTAAACGAGTGGTTCGCGCACTCTATTCCAGCATATTATCGATCGAATTGAATATAACGACAGGTGTGGTTTGAATAGTGAATAGAGGTAATAACTGAGGCGAGTGTCGCAATAGAAACACATTCTCTAATAGAAGTTCTCCTATTCGATTGCATGACATTTATATGAGAGGCATCTCTGCATCAACTGATGAGATGTTGTTAACAATGTTTAATACTCTTATTCAGTAGCTTTTATGAAGTTTTCTGTTGAAATTATATACTGAGATTTCGTTATAAAGACATCAAATATTTAGTAACTTTAATGTAAAAAAAGAGAAAATAACTTCTATGTGAACTCTATTTATTAATATAAGTAAAAAACAACAATAGATGTGATGTGCTTTATATGATGTGTTTTTCTCAATATTTATTTGACCCGTAATTTAATGGTCTGCAGTTTGACTAAAACACAGGTAACATCTGTAAAGGAGGTTCTATTGGTCTCTGTATGGATCGATTCTCCAAAATTAGATGGTCTGCATATTGGTTTTTGGCTATATATTCCTGTCTATTAACTCTCCTGCTCTTTTCGTTGGCATCTGGTATGTAGTCTAAAACTTTGAGACAATAACAGTAAATATTTGTGTCGTAAGAAAATAAACTGTTTTCTAGAATTACCGGTATATGATAAATAACTTTTTTTCACGTTATGCTTTGCCTACAATTATTAAATGAAAAAACCATTTGATAAATGTTAAAGTTTGAAACTATAAAAGCAATAATATCTTTATAGCATATAAAAAAGGGAAAATAAAATAGATTAATAATAATGAAATATTATTTAGTATTTTCTCGTTTATTCTTTTCGAACTACAGTATATCTATATTATAGTAATTCTAATAATAAAGAATTGAAGAAAAAAGTAATTGTGCATTCTTTTGGCATCATTTTTCTAACACTATCTGATAAAGAAGTAATTCAAAGCTCGATTGATCTAATGATGAATCACTTTTGCAATGTTTCCCTCGAGAACTATAGATAGAAATGCATAAAAAGCTCAATTGTTATAAAAAATTTTTAGCATATCTTGACTTCTGATCGAATGTAAATTATTTATTATAAATTTTTAAGAAAAATGAACTTCTATTTTAAAGTTTGAAAACAATTTGAAAGCAAAAGACTGAAGAATGCAAAAAATACTCGACAAACATTTTCTAAACAATGCTTACAATAAACTCATTATTTCAATGATTGACTTGAATAAAATCATCGATCATTTTATTTATTCGTTTCATTTTTCATGTTATGATTGATGGCTTAATAATTAAATTTCATTTAAAAAAGTTTACTTAAAATAAATAACTTAATGAATTTAATTTTGATAATAACAAATAATATCGAAATTTAATGTTTAATTATAATTTCAGGTAAAGCAAACAAAATAAATATGTCAACACCGAAATCAATATATCCCTGTCTCGATTCATTTAATCTTTTAATAACTACACCAAACATATCAAACGAAAATTACATAAGATTAATAAGGATTTACACATCAAATTATTCAAATAGATATTATGTTAATACTCAAAAATTAGAATATGTGCGAGAATTCAAATTACCAGCAAATAATTTACTTAAGTTTGACTGTCAGTTCTTTGCGGCACATTTTCGCTATTATTGTTTTGTATTTGTGGCACTTTCTCGAAATAGTGGCGCAGTTTTTATTGACGGCAAACCTCACTGCAGACCTACTACTATGGAATTCATTATCACTTCAACAAATCCGAGCTTTGAATATGACATAATTAATGCGTCTCATCAATACGAGCAATTACGCCCTGCCGGCCCTTCATACAAATATAACCCAACAAAATCGATCGTAAGCAATATTTTTGGCAATAGTAGAAGAGTTAGTAAAGCAGACATTTATGATGACAATTATTTTGATCCCTATGATTATGAAGAAAATGCTCAATTAATTAATATTAAGTGTAAATGTAGTGATTCTCATGAATTATTTTTCAATTTAAGTACTGTTATAGTGAGCATAGATATAATAAAGTGCAATAATAATAATAATAATAATAATGATAATATCGGATACAATGACAATATTGGATACAATGACAATATTGGATACAATGACAGAGATGATGATAAAGATTCATATGTTAGAAGAAAATATATTGGAAAGAAAAACTTGAGATCTGTTAGTGATACCAATTATGGCATAACGTCAACAATTTGTATACTCGATCTGACGGAAAGAAACTACAAAATGCAAGTACAACAACTAGTGAGAAGAGACTATCCAGTGATTTATGTTCGGTCGACACATTTTCCTAACTTAATAGTAAGAGAGGGGCGACTCTCTATCGATCCGCAGTTAGATATCAACAATAAATCGCAAACACATTTCCTTAAATCTCAATATTTGCGTATTGAAAGCTTCTATACAACAAATATAACGCTTAAACTAATACTATTGAAAAGTGATTTTATTGCAGAGAAATCGCAATCATTTATGGAATCCCTAACTCCTATTCATTACACTTCACTAGTTTTAATAGCACTTATTGTCATTTCTCTACTAGTCTTCATACTCATAAGTTTAACTGCCCGTAAGCGCAGAACAGTAGTCAAAATAGTAACTCCAAGTGAAGGAGAGCCAACCCATACTTCATGTTCCTATATGGATCAAACTTCTTTATCTCAATTTTCATTGGCTGACAATCAGTCATTAGAAATGGATTATTATGACTATCTCTTGCCGTTTGTCCCAAGACCTGATTCTAATATAAGTCATTTAAATTAGATTTCAATAATAATATAAATTCAATTTACGAGTAATTCAAATATTTTACTCTCATATCCAGTACATAAACCATTTGTAAACTATAAAAAAATAATTTCTCATGTTTTATTAGTACAATTTTTAGAGTCATTCAATCATTTCTATCAAATGTTAAAAAATAAATTATTTTAATTACTTTAAATCTCATTTTCATTGTGAAAACTATGAAATAAAGTTTTTAGTTTGAAAAAAATTTACTCTATTTTGACGTTACTTTGATTCCAAAATCAAGAAATTTTGCAAAATTTTGATATATTTGATAAAACTATATTTTTAGAGTGAATTTTAGCTAATTTTAAAGAATATCGAATTGATTTTTAGAATAAAATAACTCAAATTAATTAGAAGTAAAGTTTAAGTCGCAATAATGGTTTGAATAGTTGTTTTAAGCTTTGGATAAAAAGAAGAAACCCCAAACCCTATTGACTTATGGCCCTGGTACTTATCGCGTTACAAATCGAGACCCATATCAATCGATAGATCTCATCTCATACTACAAAAGTTGTATTGGACAAAATAAGCTAGGACCTGGCAGACAGACGCTAGAGGGCGCGAAAATCATTTTTCAACATTTTATTTCAATTTAATATTCAATTGTTATTATGCCATTAATAATTGAAGCTATCGGCTTAAAACAAGCTTTTTCATTTCGGAAGAGAAGCGTAAGTCAGAAAAATTCCCTTAAAAATTGTAAAAAATCGAAAAAATATTGACTTTAGCACCCTCTAGCGCTTATCTGCCACGTTCTAGCTCTTTGTGGCTATTATAACTTTTGTAG
>JAQIWZ010000136.1:0-27826 GCA_034697245.1 Malaconothrus monodactylus | reverse complement strand
CCTTAAAACAGGTTTTTATGACAATCGAACATTTGAGTTAAATTTATGACAAATATGTTTATGAAAAAAGAACAGACGGCAAAAAAATTACTAAATTTTCTAAAAATAATTTTAGTTTAAACATTTCAATTTCACTTAAATTTAAATTTATAGCTAATATCTGTCATCAATTACATGATGGGATCTTTTGTTTTATTTTTCGTTCAAATTTGTTAATCAATAAGAATATGTTGAAAATGGAAAAATTTCAAGAATTGGTCCAATCTTTGGTTATTGAATTAATTACAAGATTTAATTCATTAAATTATATGAAAATATTTGTAATTCGAAATCAAACTTAACCATTAATAAAGTATTTATGGTTAAAAGAATTTTAGCAAAATATTATTCCCGCTTATGGTTAGACTCGAATAATTTGCAATTCATACGAAGTTCTTTATGAGAAAAGATTTATTATTGATGGTAAGCTCAATAATAGAAGGAAGTGTTCCAACATAGTAGATAAATGTTAAGATTGATCGAATTGAAATTTCATGTAATATATTCTGGTAGAAACTTCTTTCACATTTTATCCTAATTCTCAAATATAAGTTAATCAATGATGATATGGATCGAAGATTCATAAAAATTAATGGTTTGCTATCAAATAAGTTATGATATGATATTCAGACCTAACAAACGATCCAAATAGTCTATTCTCTTATTGTTATGAGTTAGAGATTATATGATACCTGAGTATTAGTTTTATTCAAGGTATAAAAGTTATAAACAAATCTCTTAAATCAATAAAAGTATTGTTTTTCATAAAATTGTACGATAAATACAAAGAATTGATGTTATACTAAATCTTACAGAAGATATTTGATGACAACTCATTCGTTTCATGCATTGCACGCAACCTTAAAAGTGATTGTCTTTAACGCTAGTCATAGTCTAGTATTTGTATTTAACAAAAGCTCATAACATCAGAAGTTTTTAACATAAGATCGATCGAGAATAAAAACAACAAATAAATTCATTGAAACAGATGAAAAGTTTAAGTTCAAAACTTGAAACTTTTTTCGAGTCAACTAATTATGTGAACAATTAATTGTGTTTTATGGTCATACCTGTCAATAGCAACACAGCAAAGATGAAGAATACTTGCTGTACAGCACATTACATCACAAGATATCCAAAGATGACACGCTATTGCCCCCCACGGCCAGTAACGTATAAAGTCATAAATTACAGTAAATGGCATTACAAAACAAGCGACTGTTATATCTGCTGTCGCGAGACTGAAATAAATAAAAAATAAAAATATTTTATCAAATTGTTTAATACTATATTTCTATGATTTATGATTGTTTTCATAATAGATAGAAAAGTTATGTATAGTTAACAAAAATTGATCAAATCATTGATGAAACCATTGATGAAATACCTCGCAAGTAAAATGTTAGTAACAGTTCTCATTCGATGAAATCGAGTTACGACTACTATAACTAAAATATTTCCAATTAGAGTCGAAAGTATTATTGCAACGCAAATAATGGTTCCGAAAGTACGAAATAAAATTTCTTGTAATGTAATCTTTTCGAAAAAGCCGTTGTTAGAAAATACTTGTTGCCACCAACTAAAGAATTGGTTTGCATTTTCATTTCCTAATTTAAGCTCAATTTGATTAAAGTTTTCGCTAATATTTTGATTATCAACTTTAATATTCATCGCAACATTCAAAAAGATTGATCGCATCTCTTGTATATCAATGTCAATCTCTGACGGATAGTTTTGCAAATTCATTGTTTCTCTTCTCAAGAGTGGATCAAGAATTGTTTCAAGACTTAAAACGGATCAAATAAATGCCACTTTCAACTAATAAACGCATCGCTGAACACAAAGATCAAACTTTTATAAGTAGAGTGTTTTGTAATTCACTCAAGTATTATCTCTCGAAAAAGTTTTCACACTTGCGATACAACCTTTCGGTACGTAAACCAATATACAACTGAAGAAAGTGTATTAAAGCACATTCTCGAATAGTAGGCCTATTCGGTTTATATGACACAATCCTCTCTTCGACTCTGAATGCAGCGGTTTATTGTGTGATACATGACTGCGCATACAGTACTGATCTCACAGTTTCAGTGAATTAGTTTTATTTAACTCAACAAATATTAAACCCAACATTATTTTTCATCAAAATCTAATTTCGTACATATTTAATGAAGGATTTGAAGGATTGAGAATGAATTTGTAAATTTTGAAGGATGTGCTGTTTGATTGTCATTTAGAAAATACTTATTAAAATACTTGTTAAAATACTTATTAAAATACTTATATCTTAATTCCTTGTGTATGTTTTTTCAGTTGTTTCTTTAAGTTTTGCATAAAGAACTGTACTGTCACTAATACTGTGCGTCAGACTTTATCTAAATTATAAATTTTAATTTATTTTCATTCAATGTGAAGCTATATCTAGTTTTTTTTCTCTTTAAGCGTTAGAGACAATAGCCTACTACTTATTTCGCACCATTTTTTGCAACAGTTTTACTCATTGAATAATCGATAAATTATTGAAATCAGAGCTGTACTGAATGCTATTTTGAAAATTTTTGATTTTTCAAATCTCTTTCTTGTTTCGTGTAGTTCAATTTTGTTTCTTATTTTTTAGATTTTTGCATTTAATCTCTTCTGGTTTTTAGATTTAGTCCTATCATAATCTTTTGTTTATTGAATTTTTAAATTCATATTTCAACTAATAATTAATATTTAAATTATAATTTCAAGTTTTGCAGTTTCAAGACTGAAGTTCTTTGGTTTCATAAAAAATTCTTATTATTATCAAAAATTATCAAATTAGTGAACTGTCGCTTCTTATGAATAACTTCATTACTTTTCGTGAAACGAAATGAGATACAATGAGATTTGCTATGAAATAAGATCTTCTATGTATTATAATTCTCTGACACTTAATTGTATAAAAGTTTCCTATTATAATGTGAAATATGAAATTCACTTCAACTGTTATTTTAGGAAAACCCTATGTTTCTTATGCAAAGCTTATTTATCATTTTTAATAAAACCGTAAAAGTCGCGAACAGATGAATGGATGAACAAAGAGAATAAAAATGCGAAATTCATTTAGACTTTTGAAAAAAGCATTCTGTAAGCAGTTGTTGTGAACCTTAATTTAAATTATAAACAATAATTCTATTAGAAGGAAAAATTTCTGTATTCACAAAGTTTAACAATTATTAAAATCATACCTAAAACTATTACCTGAAGCTGAATACAAGATAATATAATTCATGAATTATAAGATAATTATAATTTATTAATAGAGCCATTAATATTACTGGCAATTTTCAAATTTTGCTAAATTTATCAAATCTTTCGCGCAAGGATTCAAAGGCTGCGCTCACAACTGACGCCACACCTGTTTTGTCGAGAATATGAAGATCACAATTAGTAGCTTCTGATGACAAACGCATTTCGTCCATGAGTTCATTCGGATGTCTTCCAAACTTGAGCTTCACTTGAGTGGCCGAGTGAACAGTCATAGCAGCCAATTTTGAAGCCATAGATCGCGAGAGTCCAATTTTGAATCCACTTTCAGACAAGGTTTCTATAAGATAATTAGAAAAGCGAGTCCAACATATTCCCAACACAAGAGTGGACTCATTTGAGAGTCGGACACTTCTTCACATTTGACGATTGATGAAAATACAGTCTCCGAAGATTTGCTCCATTTTTTGTTGTCCTCAAGTAAAGATTGATTCGTTTTTTGGTCGCTAATGGATACGATTTTTGCATTTGTGAAGTCAACTACTTTTGATTTCTCGTCTACCGCTTTTCTATTCATCGCAAAATAGAATAATATTTATATTTTCGATCCATTCCAGGAAATTAAACTAAAGATGAGCGGAAACAAACAAATCAGAATCAAAATTCTGATAGTTTTTTTGTTCATTCATATTTATAGCTTCAATCGATATCAATAATAACTTATTTCAATTGTAGAATAATTTTCAATAATTCGTGAGGTATCATCAGAGATGAGAAAATCTACTTTCGAAAAATCTAAGAACTATAGATATCTCATTGTAAACTAAAGTTCACATTTCTGTTCTTTAAGAGAAAGTGAAAAAATAAAAAATGAATCGAAAAACAACTATTGTTGTTAACCACACCTCAGTTCTGTATTTTCTACAACGTTTGCTTTAATAAATCATGACTTGACATTAGATTACTGTATATTGAGAGATAATTTTTACAAATGAACTCTAAATTTAATGTATATATCACAGAATATTTCAATTGTTACAATAACATCATTATTTCTAAATTTTTATTTTATCTCAAGAATTTTGTATTTCTTATGAATTGTGAATCGAGTAAATCCTTTTTCAAATGAGGGAAAATAGGCTCATGTGATGTAAACAAGCTCTAAATATCACTTTAGATATTTTTCATATAAATCTCATGATAGAATATTTTTTGTACGAAAGTAATCATTTCTATTATCTTGTGAAACCTTTTACACACAATAGATTTTCTTTCGATTTTGATAAATTCAATGATTTCAAGTTTTCCTTTTGGGATAAAAAAACAAATCGAATTTTCGAAACCATTATTTTGCTGTAAGTTTGACGAGTTTCTTCATTAGTTGTTTATTTAAGAATAGTTTTTCTCGATTGAATGACGAATCAATTCTTTATCGAAAGTACAATATTCAGCACTGATTTTTTGATATAATGGCAAAAGTGATTATTAATATTACTCTATATTTTCTTATTGCACAAAACTTAAGCAAAGGATCAATTTGTTTCCTCAGTTCTTTCTCTTTAATAAAATATAATTAAGGTCTGAAAACTATGTTGAAGTATTTTTTTTTGAATTGAAAAAACCATGAAAAGTGACTAAACATTAGTTTAAGCTCTTTCCCAACACTAATGCAAAGATATTATATAAAAGTAAATGAGATCTTGTCAGTGAAGAGCCTTTTGTTTCTAATAAATTATTTTCGTAATTTGTTTTCTTTTTTCTATTCATGAAATAAAGACTTTAATTTTCGCATAAAGAAAAGATAATGTTACACTATTTTGTGGTCAATTAATTTTAATTTTATAGAATTGATATAATTTTTGATTTCTCCCTTTTTATAAATAAGATAGAATTTCAATTTTGATAATTTTATTTTTATTTTAGAAAAATTAAATCAATGAAACTCTAAAAAATACAATATTAGTGATTGCATTGAAGATTTTGGTGATTAACGTTTTTTTGGTAACTTTTTTCTTAGCTTTAGAATGAACGGACGCTCCAGTGACTGAGCTGAAGGTTGCGATAGAAAACATCGATTCTTTTGATAAAGTTTTGTCAACGCCTTTGTTTTCTTCTCATTAGTTGAGTCCAAGTCTTGATCTTTATTAGATTTTTTTCCCGAAAATGAAGGCTTTGATGTCTCCAATGACTATGACTACTACAACGGCAGCAATAAATATAACGATCCGCCTCTACCTTCTTCACCATCACAGTCTGACCGAATTTTAAAAATACCTTCTTTTGTCATCAAATTTGTTGTCTTCAGTTTTGTTGGCTTTTTAATGGTGAGCGCAAAATAATCGAAATTTTTAACAAAAATTTTCAAATTCTGAGCCATCGATTTTTCTATTTCTGAATTTATCTCTTTATAAAATTTTTCGAATAGTCGCATTTTCTTGTGTTTATCATCGATAGGATGAAACTCTCAAATGATTAGAAATTCAATCAAAATAAATGCAATCAAATACAAACTGAGTTTCATTTTAAAACTGTTTCAATAATTGGATCGCAATACAAAAATTTTAAAAGAACGACAACATAACTAATTAAAAGCGCAGAAAAGCTTAAAATTAAAAATTATTTTTCTTCATGACTTAAATTTTGTTTTAAGAATAAAATTTATTCAAATTTTATGCCAATCAAATAGTACGGACGCATTAGTCGGGGAAAGAGTGTTAAGCAAGAATATGCACTAGTTATAGCAAAATTTACGATAATTTTGTTGTCAAATTTAAAATTAATATTATTTTAAAATAATAAAAGTTAAGAAAAATCTACGAAAAATCTTTAAACTTGATTGAAATATTAATAAATTGCATTTAAAACAGTTTTTTCGAGAAGGAAGTGTAGTGGACTTTTTTTGCTTGTGCACTATTTGAATGGATTGTTAATCATTAGATTAAAAGGCTTCATGTTTTTTGAAGTGTTTGATTCTATTGATTGTAGTAAATAAAAGCTCGTGAAAAAACTAAAGAGAAATAGTTGAATATCCTTTCTTGAAGTGTGATTCTGTTTTTAATAATAATATTTATAACTAACTAAATGCTTATCTATGAATTTTAAATTTTTCGTTCAATATTCCATTCATTTATAACTTTTTAAACAAATTTCTCTAATGCTAATAATGATTTAGAGGAGGAGAATGAAAATCTTTATATAAACAAATGATTGCATAAATCTATGCTTGAGAAAAATCTCATTCAAGTCTATTTTTTGGTTTAGTTAGCAAAATATGTAATAATATTTTGTTGGCATAAACATAAAAGAGTGAAAAGGTTTTCAGTTTGATATTAAAGAATTGAATATTTCATATTTGTGTGTGAACTCAACTGAAAATTTTAACTTTTACGATACAAATACATTCAAATAAAAAATTTATTCAGTAATACAATTTTAATGCGACAGAATTTCAAGTCTTGTTTGTTATTCAATTCGACAATAGTATAACTGAATAGTATTTTATAAAGAATTCATAAAACTTCTGTCTTTTATCATTTTACACAATTTGTTTCTTATCGTAAAACGTGAAAAATGTTAGTGAATTCAAAATTCATATCAGGAAATAGCTAACAGGATTATAAGCATTAGTTTTATAAATTAGATTATAATTTTATTATTAGATTATAAATTATCTTAATAGCAATCATTTTGATTAGTTGTTACTGATATGTGACCAATTTGTCTATGAATTCTTCAGTTTTCTCTTATTGTTATATAAAATATATAAATCAATGGTATCATTATTTAACTAATATTTTTGTTGGTATTTAACTAAAATACTAACTAATATATATATAAATAAATAATTATTGAGCACTTAATAGTGTCTAAAATTTTATTTGATGTAAGTTTAAGTAATGGTTTAAAGGAAATGCTTTAAAATTTACTTTAAGTCACTTAAATTGTTATGAGAATCATTTTTAGAATACATAAGTTTTCCAATTATAATATATACTCATTAAAAAAAATTAACAACGATAGCGACTTAAATTCATTCTTTTTTAATCGATGTTTACTATCTTCTCATTATTATTGCTTACAATTAAAAAGGCTGTGATTAAGGGTTGAATAGAAAAAAATCAAAAATAAAATTCTGCCTAAAAATTTGTAAAAAAAATTAATTTCTAAAATCTTAGTTTTCGAATAAAAATGCTATCAATTCTGTTGAATTGTTAGCTTTGTCTACACTTTCAAATCGATAGACACTTAAACGCTATCTATACGACTTTTATTGCGATAAAGTATCAATAATTAAAATTAAAATCAGGTTTAGGAATAACTTGTGAAATAATTTTTATTAAAAGAATAAAAGTTTTCAAGTTCAGTGGGAATCGAAAGACACAAAACTCTTGTTTCAAAAAACTAATTTTGATAAGTTTTATAATCTTTCATATTGTTTAGAAGTTCATAACAAATTCAGAGTACGATTTAAATATTGAAACCTATTTTACAAAATAAGGTTGATTTAAAAAAGTAAATAATACTGGAATCAAGTTTTAAATCTGTAGTTATCGATTCATTATTAATAAAGTGTTTATTTGTAATGATAAAAATTATTAACACTTTTTCAATGTCAAAATCTCATTCAGAAAATATTTACTCGGAGACCAACTTTTCATAAACTGTTTCTCTTAATTTTTTTCTCTCAAAAAAAATCTGTTTCATCATCAAGGTTGAATTTTAATAATAATATTTTTTAAAATTTCATTGATTTAAGGAAAAAATATTTCAATTTAAAAGTCATAAGTAATTAATACTCATTAATATTCGTAAGTTTTTGTGATTTTTTTTGAGTGGAACATATTTGAGTTTTGATAAATTTGACACAAGCAATGATAAAATTTTGTTTTTGCAAACTTAAAGCAATATTTTTATTTGTTGAACAAAAAGTTTTCTCCAAATAGATAGTTCAATGCTTTAATCTAAGTATCCTTTGTTTATACGTCAAAATAGCCAACACATCAATGACCCCATAACCAAATTTTCGGCATACTTTCGCTTTCAAAAAGTGAAATTGTTCTTTTCCATTGGGAATCGGAAACAAAAATACTTATGTTAAAGGAAATAAACCGGAATTAAGTCAACAAATAAGTGATGGCCCCCAAAACAGTTCAAAACTATTTGTGCGAAATCAGTGAATTGCACTAAAATGTGGAATGTCCGAAGGAGTGGTCCAGCATTTCATCACTTCTTCTCTTTAGTGAAAGTAAAATCAATTTCGCTACCCTTTACACACCCGTCCGTCAAACAGAAATACGCGTTTACTAATTATATGTAGAAATATCGGTATATATCGGAATAGAGATCTATGTGGTAGAGATGGTTTGATGGTAGCCGACAACTGCTCAGGCATAAATAGTGCAACACTATGACCAACTATTGGCCGGAAATTCCTCCTGTTTTTGTCTTCATTAACATAACTTCGAATTGAAGGATGTGTTCCAAACACGACTCGATTTCAAAATGGAGAATGAGATTAACTTTTTTAAGTTATAAAAACTATTTTAAACTTATATTTTACAGAACTATAGTATAAATTAAATATTTTTGAATCTCATTTCAAGCTTTTGACTCAATTTAATTGCAAACTTGAATGCAATCTATTCTTTGTATAATCGCTTACTTTTTAAAGCAATTGATAATCAAATGAGCTATTATTTGAGTTTCACGTTTAACTCCTGTATATTTGTAAACAACATTATTTTATTGACTAAATTGATTTGTTCCTTTCAAATTCAGTAATTAAAATTCTTTATAACTGATCCGTTTTGTTCAGAAGCGTTGGAATTTTGTTTAAATAGTCAAATATGCGATTAGAACCAAATTAAACATTATATTTTGATGCGTTTATCTTTACTTTCATCAGTTGATTCTAAACTTAACTTCACCTAAAACTTCGCTTGAAATACATTTGGGACCTCCAAATCAGACATTATGGCTCCCTTTAGCTCAAGGATTAAATTAAACGTTAAGTTAAAAGCATTAAAATGTGAAATCAGTCGAACTAAACAAACTTGAAGTGAATCTACAAGTCTGATCACTTATTTTAACACAATATTTTACAGTCATTATGAAAATTTACTCGAATTTCTTGTTTAACTCTTCTCATTAAAGATATTATAATTTAACTAATGTTTTAAAGTTGATGTTTATTATACTAAATCTTGTTTTTCTAATACAAAAAAAGTATTGTATGAGATTTTTTCTCATTGTAATATATATTACAAAATTATACAATATTTCAGGTGCTTTTTAAATACTATAAACATAAGATCAAAAGAAATATTTCTATTTAAAAAACAATAAATTTTATGAGATATGATTTTCTTTCATATCTAAACCTAAACTAAAAACTAAAAAACTAAACCCGGTTTGAGATTAAATCTATTGAAATGCTTAACATATTCTAACAGTTTGATTTCCTGTTATTGCACTATTATTATTGAAATGATAATACGTTATCTTTAATCATTGATATCTTCTACGATAGAAATTCACATAAGAGCCTTGAAAACTGTAAGTTTTATTTTAAGAAATTACATAAGTGTTTAGTTAAATTATGAAAAACTATACAAGAAATATTTTATTTATAGAAAAATTTGGATCATTTCTTAATCAAACAAGTTGTTAAAAAAAGGGACTTTTTATAACTACTCATTAATGATTTTTCAAATAACTAAAAGAGCTGTCAAATGATTCAATAAAGTTATATTAAAGTGATTCTGAACTGTAGACTTACCACTTGTTAGACTTATCATAAGTTAGACCTATAAAAACTAAGCACATGTCCAACACCTCTGTGATGGGCGAACGAAAACTTATTACAATTGACATCGATTTGAATGCAGAGGCATTTGTTTACCAGACATTAATTTTGAAGGACAGACGCAATTAAGCCCAAAATATTCGGGTTAACGTGATTTGATAAGTGCAACTTTTCATAGATTTTTCACTTTAAACAATTTTCAATCCTTTGAACCCATTATATTTACATAATTTGTTTAAGAGTTATTTTGAGGCACTTTCTCTATACTTGGGAAATAAAACCCAAATACTTATTTATTTCTTCCAATAATTGTTTTTTCTATCAAACAAAGTGCGAACAAATCGTTAAGGCATGAGTCATATAAAGACTGTTGATTGTACTGTCTTTTATAACTTGAGGCGTTTTTACTTTTACTTATGAATGAAATAATGAATAAGTTTTCAAAGTTATTCAAATTGAACATCAGATAAAAAATAAGGGGAATTTTATTACAATATATTTTTTTCCAATTTAGATAAATAAATAAAATAATAAATTGACGTCTAATGAATTTTCGATCAATGAATAACATTAAACGTCTTAAACATTGAAAGTTATCCAGATTTTGTCGTTCCTCCCGGCGATTGAATTGTTACCTCAGCACTGCCTTCCACTCTCTTCCTTCCTATCACTTGCATTTCTGAATTCCTGTTGAGACAAAATAGTGTTAATGCATTTTTTCAATATTAATTCCCTTAATTTCTAAAGTGTACATAAGTATAGTTCATGTGCTTCTGTTTCCTATCTTTACATTTGTGGTATAAAATTGAAGTGAAGTAAATGGTTATTGGCTCTAAACCTATACTGACTGACAGTGTAATGACAGCTCTTAAAACTGTACAGTATTTGTGAAAACCCCTTTTGACTCGACCCTAATATTACGATGTGGTGATATCGGTGTTGAGGGGGTGCTTATAGTAAGGGAGGTAAATTTAAGTGACGAAATTCGGAACCGCTCCTCTAAAATTCCACATTAAATACATTCAAAACTCATTCATATACCTCAATAGTTGAGCCAAAGTCCTAAAGTATTCAACAAACTGTTTCTCTGACGATCTGGTCAATCAGTGCATCCATTTGTTTTATATTTAAGTTATAGAAATGCATCTCTGGTTCATTCCTTTCACTTTATTTAATTATTTGTCAACAATCATTCCAACTGAAACTTATGTATTGCCGTCCTATGAAAAAATGAATTTAACGAATAGTAGCGAAGAATCAATGGTTCGCTTTAATAAGTTGGCAAATGCTAATAACTTACATAATCCATGTTCTCCTGAACGTCATCAAGAACACCGCAGAACACTCATTGAAGACGACGACATCACTTACACTGATCTTTCAGGCACGCCTGGAAACAAGCTTGGACTGGGTCTACTTCGTGAGCTGATTACTAAATCAACTTTCCTACAAGGTCTGGCCACCAATATTATTAGAATGGTTAGTAAATACTTAGTTTATAGTTATCTTTGTCTAGTATAAGGAAAATTGTTTTATATTTACTAAATAAAAATCACTTCAAAAATGACTTTTCAAATCGAAATTCTAGAATCTAATAGAAGAATGTACGACACTTCGTTTGCCTAACGTCGCGAATGTTCCTGCGTTTGATGAGCTTAAAGTAAGTCGTCTTATTTTCAAATGTCTTATGTTAACTCATTAGAAAGGTTCAAGTTTTCTATGTTTTTTATTTACTTATTTGATAAGCTCTTCTGTGTAGACTTTTTTAATAAGAAGGTTTTCCAGTTTTTTGTTGCGAGATATGGAAATTTTTCTTCAGAGTTTCTCTACACACTATTTCATTCATTTAAATATTGCTTTATGTATAACCTTCTGCCTAAAAAATGATACACTATTACATAGCACTCACATGAGAATCATAAATAAATCATTGAAAGCTTAATTTTGCTATAAATCTTCTATTAAACAATGAAATAATAAAAATAGATTTATAATTATTAGTATGAAACAGAGATATCTCGGATGTAATTTAGATGAGCTCAATGGCAATACATGTAAATGACTGTATTATACAATCATTTTGAAAATGGCTTAACTTATAATTTGAAAGTGAGACTTATTATCAAAATATAACTTATTTATTTAGTAAATAAGATTTGTTTATTGAAAAAAATATGACACCCTTGAAGGTGTCCTACCACTGATCTAATTATTTAAGAAATTTCCAGTAATTTCCAGTTTATTTTGGTTATTTTCCAGTCAATTCATTAACGAATTAATAACATATCTATTACATAATGTCAAGAAAATTTAAGAAATTTAATAAATTAGGACAAAATGTCATACTTTTAAGTTTCTTTAGCTTTCATTTAGGCGCTTAATAGTGAAAGCAAAGGTTTATTGCTTGAGGCATTTTTAGAGTTTAGATGATTTTTTTTTCAAAGACTGTCTATAAAAATGCTTAATAACATTTTTTTTAATCATTATAAGCTATAATTAAAGCTTCTTATCAATTATACTAAAAATAGCATCAAATTAATAACAAGTTTTCAATTATTTTTTTTGCAATTCAATAATAAGTTGTTTTTGCTTCAAATATAAATTTTAATGTTTGATTCAATGAATTTTTTAGAGCCAAACAATGATAGAATCATTGCGTTCTTTGTATATATCACTAACAAACCAAACGGCACATGTATTCTTCATTTGGAATCAACAAAAAGATTATATGAGCCATAACTGCAGTAGTCATTCAGCGCTAAATGTTCCGACATCTCAGCAAAACTCAAGAAATCATTCAAAATTGTTGGCACAACATTACTGGACAATAGGAGTAAATCTGAGAGATTTGATGTGTCTTTTCGATCACGCATTAAGTGCTTTCAATATTGACCTCAAAGCAAAAGAAGCCACCGATAAAGTGTTATCCCATAGTTTAACTGATCCTTCAATTTGTTCGCGTAAAGCAGTTCTCGACTGCCAAATAATGAAGAGTTCAATTGTATTACTAGAAAATATGAGCGATTACTTACGTGACCAGACAGTAGAATTGGTGACACAAATGCTCAACAAATCCTAAATAACAGAATTGATCTTTCAATGGTTTAAGTGAAAATACGCACAAAAACTTTTCACAATTGATTTTGAAGACTGAATGCGAGACTGTGACGCCATATGACGGTATGACTTACAAGAACTTACAAGAATTTACAAGAACTTAACTCAATCAATGCTCTGGACACAAGTTTGAAGTTTGAATAACTTTTCAAAGTTTGATCAAATCAATTAATTCTCATAATTTAAAAAATATCATTAAATTCATGATCAAAATGATCAATAATATTATCAATTAATTAATTAATTAATTAATTTTTATTTATCTAAAACATAGTCTCATATTTTAATAATAATTTATTTATATGTACAATAAGTTTATAGATTAAGTGTTAAAATAAATGAGTGTTTAATTTTAAGAAATAACAATATTTTCAAAAAACAATAATTTAGTTGAAGGACGGACTTATGAAAATTGTTTCGATGAGTTTGTCTTATGTTAATAAATAAATACTGATTGTGACAATTAATGAAATGCTATTTTATATATATTCTGCTATTAAAAAAGATCTTTTCTCTAACTGTTTTAATAACCAAATGTGATCTTATCTTTATGGCAGTTCAATAATACCAAAATTTGTATTTTTACAAACAATTGAGAATGTTTTTACAAACACTTTCAAATGTTTTTACAAACTTTATACGAAATCTATTCATTTGATAGGAATAATATTTGGACTCTAGAATTGTAGTTTTTTAATAACTAATTAGTTATTTTCATTAGCAAAACAATGAATCAGAAGAAAATTGAAACTAATAAATAAATTAAATAAATAAACATTAGGTAAGAGATCACAGTTTAAAGTGCTTTAAAATTAAAAAAATAAAGAATTGTTCACAATTGTTGGCATCAGAAGAGCCTGTTATTCATCATCGTTTGATTCTGACCTGGCTTTGGATTTGAGATACGCGAACAGTTGGGCTATAAAATTATTAGCAGAGATATAATCTCTAAGTATAAGATAGTCGCGTAAATTTCTTAGCGATGATTCATTGATGTCACGGTATTGATGAGACATAACATGCCTCAAGACATCAGCCTTAGGCTGAATGTTCTGCAAATGCATTCCAAGTTGTATTTCACACAACAATTGGAAGAGATCGTACTCAATGTCTTTGAATTCAGTGGTCATTTTGCCGTCATGTAAGACTTGGTCGAGTAGTATTTGCTCCAAACCAACAGCAAAGTATTGAATGAATTCAAATGCCGTCGAAAACGCTTCCTCAGACTATTCAATAATAATCAATAAAAATAATTAGAACCCAACTAATAGTTTTAAAGAATCAAATATTAAGGCCTACTTTATATTGTTGAAACACTTCTTCAGAAGTAGAAGGTATTACTGGCAGCCATTCCTGTCTATAAGTTTTGACTCCTTCCTCAAACTCTGGATCACTAAAGGTGTTGTTGAGCTAAAGCATTAAAATACAAAATTCATTAGTTTTAAATTTTTTTTTTCATAACAAAAAATTAGTTAATAGGCATTAAGACAATGTCAAAGACAACGAACTCATTTCAGCATTAACGAAAATGAGTAACTGTTAAGTGATGCGTTCATTAGCTGTTAATTCTTGTCAAATAAGTTATGCTAACGCCTAGTTATATATCACTATTAGTACAAATAATAAGAGCAATCATTAACAGGAATTCGACAATTTTGCTCCATTTTTCAGTGAAAGTACTATCTGTTCAATTCAATGTCAACCTATAATTATTGACCGAATAAACTTTAACTGATTACAAGAAATTGCGAGATATTTCATCAAATGAGTCATCAAAGTAACGGCATTTCCCAAAGCTATTCATTAATACGGAGTATAACCCAATAAACTTGTGAGAAAATAATAAATTGTAATAAATTATAATTGTTTTGCCTTTTATTATCATTGAGAAAAATTTGCGGTAAGTTATAAGTAAAACGGATGAACGATTTATCTGTTCAAATAAAAATTTCATATCTGTATCGCAAGTATTTTATAACTTAAGAGTAAAGATCGAGTGAATGAAATGTCGAGCATTTATAACTCTATCAACTTATAAGTAAAATAAATAGAAATATTATAATTTAATATTAAATATGAAATAGATTTAAGGCATAACTTGTCGGTCGGATCCGCTTATTTCGACGAATGCAATAACAATACATAAAAGTCTGACGTAAACTAATAATAAATGCATCAATGAGTGAAAGAAATTTTACGAACGACGTGTTGAAAAAAGAAATGAAAGGAAATATACATTTATATACATTTATAGATAATATAATAAGAGCTGAGTTAAAATCTGCTTTTAGACTTCATTAGTCATATAAATTAAATTCTGTACAACTTTTTTCACTAATTTTATTATCAAATTAATTAACAAAGTATGTTATTCATAGCATTACTAACGGATATCAAGTGGACTACAAAAGCAGACATGTATTTAATTGTAAGAAATAATAAGTTTAAAGTGGATATATAGAAATGCAGTGTCACGTTATGACTTGTTTTATATAAAAGATTGCATCATAAACAGCAATCATATCCGTAATAGCATTCTATCAATACTTTCACTGACTGACTGACTGAGAGAGAAATTTATTAACAACAACAACAATAAAGTGAACGTCAATTCACTGTTTACAAGTTAGAGTTTAGGGGAAAGTTTAGCTGCTTTTTGACAAGAATTGTTGCTTTCATAATACTGACAGATAAATAATTGACAAAAACAATAAAAAATATTTCACTTACAAATATCTCTTTAACTCGTTGTCCATGATTTCGGGCAACTTTGGCTCTACTCATAACATTATGTAACAATTCTTGGACTGGCACAGGAGGCGCACCAGCAAAGTCTTTATCTGGATCTATAGGATGAGTAGGCAATCGACACGGATTGACCCATTTAGGCGATGAGCTCAATGTTGCTGAAGATCTACGCGATGATGAGGATGGAGATCCATTTGGTGATTGTCTTTGAGTGGAAGACCCACTTCTTATCGGAGATGCCATTGAGATATTTGTTGAGAGGAACAATACTACTAGTATTAACAGTAAAACCAACTGTTGTTGTCTTAAATGTTCTATAAATTAGAAGATCAAAAGAAACAATTTATTTGAGTGAAACTTTCGATGAAATAAACTTGAAATAAATTTGAATTAAACTTTTAAAATAACGTAAACACAATGTAAAGAAGAGACACATTGATAATAAGAATATTCTTATCAATAATTAAGATATGAAGACATACTTGACATTTGTTTGAATGGACAAGAGATATGACTAGTAGTTATTAATTGTTGACACTTAATAAGAGTACGATATATGAATGCGGCCGCGCGTATAAAACTCGACGCGTAACACATGATTATAATAAGGATAAGTTATTGTTTTGGTGTCGCAAAGGGTCAAGTCTTAGCTAACTTAACATAATATAACATAACATAACATAATACACAATAGGATCTGTTTGGAGGTGCAATTCAAACTGAATTGTCTTATAGTGTTGTCTCTCAATAAATAGCGGCATGGTTTTAGTTTAAGTGCTTCAAAAATCCCCGGCAAAAAAAGAGTGGGGGTAAAGGGGAGGGATTATAACTAACTAAAAGTTACGCCGATGCGATTGAGAGTTACGCACATAGTTTGGAAACTAGAGGTACTAAAGACACAAAGAGTATATAGAGAGGGCTTCCACTACAAGCATAAACGTCACATTTCATCGGAAATCAACTTCCGTAAAACAATCTTACTGTATTGGGTGAACCGATTGCTCTGCGATACTCCCTTTAACTCTTTTAATTTCTGGGCTAAAGTAAAGATCGTTTCACTGGACAGCCCGACAGAGCGTCATTTCATTTTCAAATATACCGTAAATAATAAGAAGTTGATAGCATTTGATTATTATTGTGATGAAGCAAAGGGTGTATTTATATAAATATGTGATTCAATGTGTAATACAAACAATGAATGCTATTTTTACCTCAAATACCAGTAATGCGTTGGCGGATGCTATACACAAAATATTATATAATATATATGCAATGGTTGACTGAAATCGTTAGGAAGAAAAATACCAAATGATAAGTTTGTCAGACAATTGAGACAACGCGTAACACGTTGTATATTGAAAAGAAATTTTGCCCTAAATAGTTATTCGCCTACTCAATGCCCAATATATTAGACCAGTAAAAAACTTAAACGATTTTCTTGGAAACAATGCCATCAATTTGACTTATTTCACCACAATTTTAAGCATAAGTTTCGTTAAATTATTTTTAGCCCACTAAATGTTTACTAATTGAACGCATAAATATTCCTATTTCTTCTAGTGGTTTGAAATTCGTTTAGACTAAAGATTACATTAAAGATTGCAATTTTCAAATGCAAATAAGGAGATCAATACTAACAAATCTAAAACTGATATTTATTAAACAAATTTCAAGAAATTTAAAAAGTCTAGTCTAAAGTAACAATTAATGAAATCACTTTTATTTAAGGATTAGGAACGTAGAAAAAATGACAAAAGAAGAAATGACAAAATATTTATCAGCAAATAACTGATTAAAAATGAACTGATTATTATTATTACTACTATTTTTATTATTGTTATTATTGCTGGGATTGCCCATTATTACTACACACTATATCACTACATATTTATAGATGAAAAGAATACTTCAAAAGGGAAACCACCGCATAATATAAAATGCAAGTTAGAGATAGTTGCGAAGGTTTGTCACTCAATTGTCTTTTCAATTCAATATTACAGTATTTGAAAAAAGGATTGTGGGAAATATATTTATTTTTAGTTTTCAATATTAGTTCTTAAATACCTCAGAAAACCCTTATTTATCATTTTATGAAATATTAAATTATTTTTAGAAATTTATTAATTATTTTTAGTGATAAAATCATATAAAATTAACAGAATGTTAAGGATTATTGCAATTATACAGAAAGAAATACGTAAGAAAAATATTTGCTTAAGATCTGAAATGATGAGAAGCTATCAATTTATTCGAAACATCCTCATTAAAGTCCGGTTTTGTGAGAGTTAATGACGACAAGCGATGTGATGCACTTATGTTATGCATATCAATAATTTGATAAAATATCAGGTGTTCACATAAAGACGTTGTGGAAAACGAGTAACATTTCGCGCAAGATTTTGCAATTTTTTGTTTCTTCAAGGTTTAGAAACAAGGGCAGTGACCCACAAAAAACCATAGAATCTCAGCACTAATTATTGAGGGGTTCAAAACTGCAAAACGAAAAAAAGAAAAGAGAGATGAATCTCTTTTTTTTACTTCAATTACAGCTGCGGCAAAAAACTACTACTTGTTTATTGCTTCTCCTCAAGCGATATTGAGCTTCAATTCGAAACGCCGAACGCGTTCTATGAGTTCCTTTAAAAAAACTGATGCAAAGTCGGTCAGCTCGGTCTGTTTGAATAAAAAAAAGTGCTTTCTTTTGCCAGAACTGGGTATATGATCATCACTTTTGATCGTCTAAAGGATCGCTAGAGTCATACATTACGTAAAAAAATAAAAGAAGGGAAAATTTATGCTCAGCTTCCGCCCTAAAGGTAATCTTCATGGGTGGTTAACGTACAAAAAACAGTAAACTATGTGTATCTTTCGGCTCAAGAGTTTATCCGAAGAATAGCTTATTAAAAGTAGACTCAAGAACGCATAATACTTGAGATCATAGTTATATTAAGCAAAAGCTACCAATGATAATAATATGAGATGCAAAAAACAAAAAGTGCGATATATTCTAAATATTTGCAATACGCAATTATATTGACGCTTTATTGACGGATGTGCGTGAAGTACATCTATTTTTGTATGAAAATAGTGGTTTTTCTAATTATTAGGATTGGAATTTGTATGCAATAGTGTATCATTTTGTTAATTTTATCACAAATAATGGAGAATTGTTTTTTACTGCTTAGTTTTGGAAGTCTAAAAATAGAAAGATTTTTTTAATAACTAAGTCAAAAACTATTAAATAATAAAACAAGTAACTAATGACTAAGCGATTATTAAATATAAATCAAGTTCATTAGCAATTCATTAAAATAATATTTAAGTTATTTACTGTAAATTTGATAAGAAATAGGATATTCAAAGTATTTTTAGAAAACTGTTGATCAAAATCATAGAACAATTATTATCGCTTTAAGGTTTACTTAATGCAACTCAAAGCTATTGAAACATAAATTAAATTACATGAATATAAATAAAAGCAGATTATTTAAAATTGATATAATCCCATGAGAAATGAATGAAAACTTAATCATATAAATCCTCTTCCGACACAAGTGATTATAGTGTAGCGCAAACATTATTTAGTGTTTATGAAGGTGTTTATTTGTTTTGCTATGAAAGTTAATCTAATGATATTTTAGTTAAATATTTTACAACCGATTCAATTTAATAAGAAATTACTCATTGTAGTGAATATTTTACGTCAATGGGGTGTAGATTAAGAAAAACATTCATAGTATGCATTGATAGTATAATAACATATTGTTGTGAATGAAAGTCAAATGCTCTACTGTTTAGTCTGTTAACTGATATAATATGTATTCATACTTTTACGCAATAGTCGTGCATAAGTCGCGATCAGTTGTGGGAAAATCAATAAATATAATTACAATAATAAATAGTTGGTTTATCACGACGCAGTATAATCCTTAGCAATAGGAACACAATAACAAACTGCTTGATAGCAACTATCAATATTAATAAAAAAAATTCAATGCAAAAACCTGAATATCATTGAAACGAAATCTGATTTATTTTCAACTTTTTTGTTAGAAGAAATGAATAAATTATAAAAACCATAAAATAAATTTCAAAATGATGATCGATAAAATTGGAAGTAAAAACTATAATTAATTAATTAACTTATCGTTAAATGACTAATCCATAAGAATAAATTGAGGTCAAACTTGAAAAAGTGTTAATTTGAAACATATTTAATGCAAATTTCTTTCTTTTTTCTTATTTTTATTTTTTAATTTATTTATTATTTTTATCAAAGTTTTGATAAAATAAATTCAATATTTCCGGTGAAATTTTTCTACTTTTCAAAATAAATTAAAGAAGTAATAGACTGCTAACAGATATCATGATTTTATTGTCAATGAGATGATTTAGTTATACTTTGTTACTATAATTGTTGCTATTTTAAAGTTGTTATCACTTCAAATTAATGAGAATTAATCTAAGAAACTATATGAACAAAACAAGATGATAACAAAGAATGAATTGATTACAGAATGCTTACCTTAAATTGGATTTACCTTAAGAGTTAACAATTGAATGATAAACTTGGAAATAAACTGTTAGTATTGATTAAAATTTCCGAGAAAATAGCGAATATGAGTGAATTTGAATGGAAAAACTTGCATAAAATTACAACTACGACGACTCGTATTAAAAATTGATCTAACGGTAAAATATCATGAGTCATCTCTGTTCACAATAGATTCTAAGGTATACTGTCCTTCACGTATTACTTTACTTGACACAATTCTTACGAACTTATGATAATCTACTCTTACTATTAGTCTAACGTATACTTTAATGAATTCTTGTTAATAAAAATGCATTAAAATGGGAGACAATCTAAATAAAAATACCGACTTCGTTGAACTCTTTGGGCGTTTGTTTTAGAAGAAATAACAAATTATATATTACCAACTTTTATATATATTACTAACTTTTATTATACTAAATAATTAGGAAAATGTTTAGGAAAATGTTTTCCTGAAAATGCTTCAATTGTGCGCTTTGGACATTTGGATCAAACTAACAATTATAAGCCAGACTTTAGACTTTATTCCAAGTAATTCCGCTCTTTTAACTCAATAGAATCTTTTTCGGAGAATATATCAATATTCTGATAATGTGTTTGAAATTGAGGCCATCATTCATTACTAACTCTACAAAGCGTTGCTCTCTTGAAAACATTAACTCCTAATTTTGATGAATTTAAATCATGACACAATCTGGTTTTAAAAGGGTTTGGGTTTATCCTAAGTTCCGTTATTTAGACTCAATATAAAAAGTTTGATTGCATGGAATGTATGCAAGAATATTCACTCATATCATTGATTATCTTTAATATTATGTAATATATACTAACGAGAAAAACTGATACAAAGCTTTAGCGGATTACTCAGAAACGAGACAAAATACTAAATGATACATAAATTATTTAAATATTAGTTAGGCCTAACTGCTAATAGTCATAAAACAAATTTTGAATTTAATAAATGAGAATTGTTTTGTATGGTTTACAAGCGATCATAGTTTATCACAAAATAAAAAATAAAGAAACCAATAGATTTAGGTTTATATTTCTCAAATTTTTTAAAAATTATACAAAATTTCGAGATTTGTAACTTTTTTGAAAATATAAACGAAAAATTCTCGAAGCATACAATGAGATAGAAAAATAGAGGTTTATTTTATTTTTATGATAATCTCAATTTTTAATTAATAATGATATTAACAATAATTAGAGCAAATTTAAATTGAAAATTAGTTAAAGTTAATCAATTAATACTTCTAATAAATAAATTTGAGCTCGAAATTGAATTTATATGAAGAAATTTCTATTAGCGTTCGTTTGCAATTTGTAAATCTATAGTTCTAAATGAAATTAATGTAAACTTTTTTTTAACGCAAAGAGTAAGTTTGAAGAGTAGTGCTCTTTAAAACTTGTGCTAAATTTGAAATTTTTAAAGGTCTTGATATTTAAATCAATATCCATTCAGTTAATAAAAACAAACTTATGTTCCGAGAAAATAATATTTTGAAATTTATAGCTATCAAAAATAAAAATTCATTTTAATTTAGTGTTTTTCGATATACTTTATGTATAATTATTTTGTTTTAGTAATAAACCAATGGAGAAAAAGGTTTTTATTTTTCATAAATTTTCAATCATATTACCCCCAATAATAATTTCAAAGTTGAAAAAGTTTGATTTATTGCCAGATAAAAGTCAAATATTTTATTCAAAAAAAAAAAAAATTTTTTTTGAGACATTTTTGAATCGATATAATATGCTTAATACGAATGAAGGCATGAAAAACCCGTTAATTAGTTTTATGATTTTATACTCGGAGTCAATTTCAAAAATAGAACTTAAATAATATTATTTGAAAACTTATTATGCATTGCACTAAATTCTTAACAGCTATAACTTTGTAGTAATAATAGAAAAGTGATAACAGTTGAAGTCTGCAGCAGCTGCTGTCGTAAGAACTAAACAAAATGTATGATATAATAAACTTATATAACAAGTTATTAATAGTATACTTCACAAATCTTTTCAGTTAAAGGTTTTTCATCTATTTTAATTCAATTAAGAGGTAATCATTTAGAATCATAATAAATGTTATGACAGTATTCTCAAGGCAAATATAATGACTTCTATTCATATAAAGTCTTTATCGATCAATTCCAATACGGCTGAAAAAAAGTGGAATAACAATCGGTTTTTTTCAATTAAGTGAAATACAAACTTTTTAAGTGAAAACTTATCAAATCTAATGAAAATACTTGTAGATAAAAAAATATCATTAAAACGCAGCTAATCAGCTAAAGGTTTGATATTCAGACTTAAAAAATAAATAAAATACTCGATCTCTTTTTAAACTAATAGGAAATATCAAACTGAAAACGTGTCAAAATTTATAGCCCTGAAAGTTTCACGTGAAGCAAAAAATGAGTTAAATATTATTTGAATGAATCAGACAAAAAATTATTAATTTATGTCAAATTGCAATAATAATAATAATAATAATAATAGAAAGCATAAAGACAAAGATAAAGTCTACTAAGTCATAGCTATAAAAGACAATATTTAGGCTGCACTACAAGTGAGTCACACAAGAAGTGCTGTTCATGTTTTCAATAAAAATAATTATGTATTTGAGTGACTCATATTGGTAGCGATTATGTCATTTTACGATGAATTAAGACATTCTTTCTGTAATAGTAAATATTTAAGAAATCTCTGATTTAAAAATATCCCGAATCTGAAGTGGTTTTCGCAAAACCAAAATAACAAATAATAATAAACTTTTGTAACCAAAATATCTGAATTCGTCATAAGAAGGATATAAATAAATGTAGTGTTTATTAATATCCATTTATTCTCAACTTTCTATTTTTCTTAGAATATAAATAGCGATAGTGAGTTATAACAATGAGAATTATCTAAAATATTTTGTTTACAAATTTTTTCGTGATTGTCTACTTTGTGTGAAATGCATTCTTTTAAAATAATCAGTAAAACGATATTGAATTAAGTAAAACAAAGTAAGAATACTTCAATCTAATCATTGAAAGCCTTGAGAATTTCTTCAAAAATTCATTTATAAGATTAATTTAATAAAATGTTTGATTGGCTCGAATAATGTACTTAAAAAACATTTTTTTACTCGCAAAGAGGATCTAAGTTTTGATATGGAAGTTCAAATTTATTGCTTTTTAAACAAAAACTCTTTCTACTAAAGGCGGATAACTGTAAATTTGAACCCTAAGAGAGCGTCTATAATAGCAGTATATATTTACAAATTGACACAATGTATAGAAACTTATGCTAAATGTAGATTGAAGTAAGATCTTCATCAGCAATAATAAATCTCATGAATAATCCCTAATAATTACACGAATATATACATTATATTTAATATTACACATAAATTACACAATATTATACATTATATTCAATTTTGAATGAACACTCAGAAGCATTCAATAAGAAAAAATTTAACCTCTTATTGCTTGAATAATCGATTAATTTAAATGGAATAAAAGTTCATTAAAAAAAATAAATAACAGACCTGATAGAAAATAATTGAAGATCATTTCAAATCTTCCATTTATAGATATTTTAAAAACTTAATTCACTTAATTTGAAAGTCAATTTAAAACTTTCTCTGAGAGCGCACAACACTTTGGAAAAGAATATAAAAGTAAAAAACGTTTAAAAATTGATAGACTTTACAAAAAGAGCAGTTCTAAAGAAACAAAGATATAAAAAATCTCGCCATGAATTGGCTGAGAGTCAGTCACAATGAGCTTTCAGTCGGGTACACTAGCCGTGAGCAAAGACACTAAAATAATGGTGGCGGCGGTAACTATGATTCAACATTTGCATCATTTGTTTCCTTATTTTAGGCGCTCTTTTGTCAAAATTCCTGCAACAAATTCTCGCTTCATTATTGTTAAGCGACAATAAAGCGATACAAACAAATACACATATATTGCTTCAGCCAAATGCAATGCTTATGGTATGCATATTATTACGTGAATTATTGCAATTTAATAAATGGGATTTACAGTGCTTTTAGGGGTAACGCAATTACATTATTTAGTCTAATAATGAAAGTATCATAACATATAAGTCTTAATTTGATTAATGCAATTCAATAAGTTATTAAAGGCAAAAAAGTTTCATTAACTTCATGTCTAACTTAAATAACGATTCGATTCATAGCTCACAAAATCATTGCTAACCTCATAATAGAATAACACAATTTGTATTTTTTGTTAATGTGTAATACAAACGGACAAATCCAATGGTATGTTATTAAAAGGGGGTAAAGATATGAAACTCATTTCTAAGTTATATAACTTTGAGTAAAAGTCTTGTACTGATGATCTAATCAATGCTTTGTTTAATAAAAGGTTAACCTCAGCTAATGTATCATTTCTTCTCAAACGGAAAACGAGTCTTTAACGACCGAATAATGATTTTATTTAATGGCTAACTCTATCTTCTCGTATCCCTCCCTCCAAGTCTTTATATCGTCACTCATTCATACAAATGTGCCAAAGGCTTGATTTTCGATAAGTGACTGTAACACGTGTTGTCATAAAGCGAACACCTGTGGAATCGACTAAATATTCTTATTTCAACTTAAAATTCTTATATTTTTACAATTTTTCGATCGAAATACAAAAAATATAACAACTTTTCGATCGAAATGCATTAAAAATGATTTCGGTTCATAAATTTAATTCATGAAATGTTAAGTAAAATGCATTAATGAGAGAACAAAAAAGAGAAATAAGACAACTGTTAATCCAGTACAGATCACACGGAACATTATCTATTATTATCACTTAGAGATAGCGTGAAAATCGCCCACACATCTATTTGGATAGTGTGAGAATGAGGTGAATGAAGGTATGCGTGTGTGTGGTATATGCGGTACGATTCAAAGGGATAGTTGAAAGGCAACAATGAAAAGCTACATTCAAATAATAAAAGACTTAGAGAGTTAAGCACAAGAAGCATCACTTTGAAAAGCTATCATTTCCTTCAATCTCTCAAATATGTTTGGAATGGGGAAAGCAAAATATGCAGCGAATCCCACAATGCAATAACTAATAACACAGCTATGTTTGGGGCGCGGTTTCGGTGCTTCCGGTGAGCCGATGCTTCAGGTATTTCAAGAATATATACATATTGTGATAATAAATGATATAAACATGTCAGAGGCTTATATGAAAATGTTAATGGTTTGAAGGTTAATGTTTATGAGGTTAACTCTCTCCAAGACTGCTTTCAAGATATCATTCACTATAAACATCGCAATTATGATTATTGCACTATTATTGCAACCGAACTAAATGAGCGCAAAAGTTTCCAAACATTATATAAGTTTAGTATTTATTCTATACCCCTTTGAACTAACTAACCACCCAAGAAGTGCTTAAGCATTCCTTGTATATCAAACTAGTGTAATAACAATTACTGTAAAGCAAAAAAAAAGTAAATAATGTTTAGTTTGAGAAAAAAACGAATCCTAAACGCGAACACGTTATAAACGTTTTTTTTGACTATAGAGTGGGTCAAGAGGAATGTAAAACATTTCTAAACCATTAAATGGTATCCAATCTGAGATAAAGACATAACGAGCCGCTAACAAACAAGCAGTATTGGTCTTTCAATATTCTTTAAAATTCTAACAATACATTTAGTTTTGGTCTTTTCCAAAGTTGAAGACTCATGTCGTTAAAGACTATAAAAGACGAAACAATCGTAAAACTGTCAGTCTCTGAAAAGAAGAATCTGCTTCTGGTCTGAAATAGTGATCTTTTGTTGGATTTGAAGTAAAAGAGACAAAAAACAGACGATTCAACCTACTTGTTGATGCTTGGGGTAAATGTCACTTCAATGACGGCTATCTTATCTTAAAATCGAGTGCAGTTAATGCGATTACAAGATTATAACAAAATTAAATTTTAGTTAAACTAAATGCTCTTTAAATAAAAGTATAGGAAATAAAAACTTTAAAGTTTTTTCTTTCAAAAAATATAAAAATACAATTAAAAAAAGAATTCCTATATAATATCAGTAAGCGTTGGGCACTCAAGGACTAAACCTCAGGGATTGAAATAATAATACTGTGCAACTAAAGAGAGAGAGAGAGAGTAAAAAAGGAAAGAGAAATATGTTTCACACAGCAGGTGTTTGTAAATATAAATTAGAAAATAACTCGTTTTAAAGACACTTTTCTTACATAATGTAATCGTATACCTATAGTGGTCAGCAAATGTTAACAAACCGTAGTGTTTGGTCAGTTTGAAGAGCATGTTTCAAAATAAACTTATTCCATATTTTACTCAACATTATTAGTTCGAAATTCATTTAGAGAAAAAAAATCTTTAATATAAAAGTAGATTATCTTTTGTAAATTCAGATCAAAAAGTTTTGAGTTTAGAGATAGAAAAATAGAATTATTGAAAACAAACTATTTTTATTGTTTTCTGACAATAATAAATCATTTGTTATGAACATGAGTTTCAGCTCTGAGGAATCAGAGATTTAATTAAATTGTGAAATTTTGAGAAAATAGATCAAAAACACAATGATTTATAAACTTAAAGTTTAAGATTGTTTTTAACCTTCACCTAAATTAATGAGTTAAATAAACTTAATTATACAATTTGAAGATTGAATTACTAACACTAATAAGTGTTCATCAAGTCTTACAACTTGTTAGGTTTTTATGAGTTCAATTTTCAGTTCTTAAGATTTATGGATTCTTAAGATTTATGGTTATTGCAAACAAGAAGAAAAATTTCGAGTTCAACGCTGTGTCTAATTCGATGATTTAATAGAAATTTATTTTAAATGCTTTGTAAGCCTTGTAAACGGCAATTAAGTATAAGACTGAAGTATTTTATCATTTAAAGTATAGACACGTGGAGTTATTATGAGTCTGTTTTCAAGTTTATGCAAATTTTATTCAACTTTGTCAATTCGTGACAAGATATTTATTAAATTATATTCAATAATTCTGCAAAGAATATTCTCACATTCTCTCATTATGTTTAATCCAAAGACATGATTGCCTTTTTCTCATTTGAATTCGTTTGTGTGTAAGAAAATTACTTATTTGAGTAAAAATTAAGAAAAGATATCAGAAGTATTAGAATAATAGGCTTATAAACGATTTATATTCAATTCGCGAATTCATTATTTATCATTATTTATAGGATCATAAAATTTGAATTTCTATTGCGAGCAAACATTGAAGTCAAAAACAGGAAAAGAAAAAATAATTACTATTTCATTGATTTTAAGAAAAAGTATAAACTTGAAAATAAACTATTATT
>JAQIWZ010000135.1:0-27894 GCA_034697245.1 Malaconothrus monodactylus | reverse complement strand
ATAATTTTATATTTTATTTTATTCATTATTTACTATTTTTTTTCTTTACGTCAATTATTGATAAAATGTGAGCAAAAAATTTCCTCTTTTCTCACATTTTGTTTTGTGTTATGAGAAAAAAGTTAGTCTTTTATATCAATTACAGTGTATTTGAATTATGATTATATTGAGCTCTGTTGAGCTCTCAACGCATTATGACTTATTGATTGCTATATAATTAGTGCAATAGTTGTTATCGCAATGGTTTTGATCCTTCAAATCAGTAAATATTTGTCGTCAAAATATTTTGACTCACGTTTAAATAATCATTAATTTATGAAAAGTCATTTCATTTAATATCAATTCTAGTATTGAATAATAAATAACGAGAGTTTTTGAATTCAATGTTTTTATAACTGCTTCTCATAAAGAATTAATTTTAAAATTGTTGAAAAAACATCTACTGATTAGATAATTTTTAATAACTAAAATAGAGTTAAACTAAAAAATAAATTTTCAAACGCAAAGTTCCAAAAATACGAACAACTCTTAGTTTTAAATAATATTGAGTTGAGTTATATTTATATAAATAAATAATAATCTGATTTGGCGTTGAACTTGAACCCACTCTAAAGCTATTTCTGATTCGCCTAAAACTTTGTTATCTTTGGGTAAAGGCATAGAATATACTTATGTAGAGAAGAGCACCAAATTATGAAGTTTTTAATCAATGAGATCTAGTTTTCCAAAACTCTATTGCTTCAAAAGTTATATAAAGTGTTACTACATTGCAAATAGTTTCGCTTCATTTAATTGAAAGCGGTATTGCTTTCATTTTTTTATTGCATAAAATAATATTTTATTTGATGTGCAAATTAGAGTTTACAATCAAATACTTTATCATTTTTAATGTTAATTTAATTCTAGTCTAACATTTTATCCGCAATTTTTTTGAGTTTAATTGTCTAATAGTGTGGACAGTTTATAATTCAATGACCTAACAATCTATTAGAAAAGTTGACCATTAGTTTGATTACAAAACTAGATGTCTGTAGATTGCGATCAATATGAAAAGGCGTCGATTGTCTCTTAAACATAGAATAGAATAGAGCAGAAACAGGTAACTAAACATCCAATTATTTGGTGCCGTAATCATGACTCAACATTTAATAACTCTTTTTTTAGTTCGATCTCTATTTTTACGGCGAACTGACTATGAATTTGAGTGCGCAGACCATTAGCTATTATTACGTCATAATTCGTCTCAAACTTAAATGGATTATTGTTCGGAAATTCATATTTACCAATAATAAAAGTGTTGATTTGAGGCTATTTTTTGTCATTTCATTGCCATCGCTCACATTTATTCTCGAATTTTACTCTAAAATTCTCAATACATGATGACTGTTGAAAACTCTATTTTTCATACAATGTTACAATACTATTGCATGATTTGCAAAATTTAATTATTAAGTTCTCTTAAATCAAATAACTTGCAATCTATAAGTTGAATGGTTTGAGAAGAGTTTTTCAAATGATAAGAAATGAATCTTAAAGCTATGGTTTCTTATTTCTTTTTACCCCATTTGAAATTTGAAACTTTTAGAATTCATTTAAATTGCTTTAACTGTCTAGAAAGAGTGATCTGCGCAAAGATCTGGCCAGTTTCGGATCAAATTATTTGTTAGGTTTAAAAATAGAAAAACAAAGTTTCGGTTCGTTTCCCTGTTTTTTCAAAACATTCTCGAAGGCCTCACAGAGTGTTTCATTTAACTATCAAATGAAGTCTTTATCTGAGACATGAATCAAAGTATCAATTAGTCTAATAATAATGTATTTGATTAGTTCTGATTTGCATAAGGGAAAGACGTCTAGCGATTCGCTCTATTTTATGTGACTTTTATGTCACTCCACCCCATCTTAGAAATAGTGATCCAGAAAAATATGAGCTTATTATCAAATTAATATAATTAACAATTAGAACAAATCATAAACTCTATTAAGTTTAGTTCTCAATTTATTTATTACAAAAGATCTGATATTATTTTCTGTTCAAATAAATTGACGGCAATTTCTCAAACTTTGGCAATTCATTAAAGTTTTGTTCTATGGATTGACTAACACTAAAGTTTCTAATGGTTCACTTGTCAGTCGAATTCACGTTTTTTCTTGTGAGCTCATTATGAGTTACAGAAATTTTCTTTCTGTAAATATAGACCGAAAAATATTTCAATTGAAAAAAAATTGATTCAAAAAATTTAGAAAAATCTAGATTTTTGACAGAGACTATAATTTGTTTCTTTCTGCAATGAATTCACTGAAAAATGATAAAATCGTTAAAATCAAAATATTCAAAAAGCCTATAATTGTAATGATACATTGTATTGTATTATCGTTTTAATCGTATTCAAACTTGTAATTATTACCTGCAGTTAGAATTGTCTAAATTATTATTTTTCAAATGCATAAAAAGTGATAAGTAATAATAACTTAAATTATAAATGAAAACAATGTGATTAATGAATAATTCTGGCGAAAATACTTTTAAAATTTAAATAAAACATTGAAATGCTATCTTTCTATACCAACGAGTTTATTGTGTCAGAGTTTTTTGCATTGATTTTAAAAACAAAGTATATATTATCGAAAGAAATGGTCGATTTGGTCGACTAAACTTTTCTTTTGAAACACTTTAAAAACACTATTCTTTGATCTATTGAGTGGAGTTTCGAATGACATTGTTTCAAACCTCACTCAAAGCACATAACTCTTTACCGGTGCTGTCACTTCACGAAATTTTCATCAAATTCATTATTTTATTAAATAGTTTTTGAAATTTTATCAGTTTTTTAATACAAGTACAGAATTTCTCTATTTTTAAGCATTTAGTTTACAATATGAATTTAAGAAATAGTTCAAATCAATGATATACTCATGCGATAGGGTATTCTCTTTCGATTAATTGACCAAAATATCAAAAAACTATTTTTTATAAATAAAATAAATCATTTTTCATATAGTAATCATTTAGTTAAATGGATGCACGCATTATAGACTTACGATATCTCTCTAATGATAATATTCTACTATAACTTAATACGAATATTTTGTTATGTGATTTCCATATTATTTGTAGAATCGAAATAATGAATAAAAATGATCAAAATTTAATTTTATATACAATTCGCTACTCTCTATCTTATGCTATAATTGAGACAGAAATTAAAATTAAAATTTATTAAAATAAATTTTAATCGTAAGTCGAAATAATTTGTACATTCTTTTACTAAGTTTACTAACAAACAACTAACAAACAAAAAAAAATTTCAAGATTTCACTATCAGTCAAAGTTATACAAGTTTTGTGAAAGAATTCAACCCTTTTCTATAATACTATTCATAGAAAAATTTTTTACAACAAAAATTATTTGCAAAATGTTGTGCGACTAGATTTGGTAGACTTGTCTGCGATCAGGTCTAGATTTACCTCAATTTTCATGTAAAGGTTAGAATGAATTAAAGGGTTATTAATTAAAATTCTAGTCATTATTTACTGATCATTGATGGCTCAAGGGAGAGATGGGTACAAACCTTATGATGTGTGGTATGCGTCACAATTAAAATGCATTCGGCTATTGTATGTTTTGAAAACTCGACCAACCCTTTGGCCATTCCGTACTCGTAACAGTAAAATAAATCAAATTATTATTATTCAAATTTCAAGATTAATGATCAAAATTAAACAATTAATTTGAATTTCAACCATTCAAGTCATTAATGTTACTCATGTTTTATGTCATAAATTCAAACAATATATATATAATTCTGATAATCATATTATTATTTTAATCGATTTGCATAAGTGAATAGTATCGTAAAATCTTGAAGAAGAAAAGAAAAAAATAACTCGTTTTCTCATTGAATTGATGCAAATATAAAAAATTTAAAATATTCACAATAGAGGCTTGAAATGCAAATTCAAACTTGAAGGTTAAGCAAAATTATTAAAATACTAGTCAACAGACTCTTGAATATTAATTGAATCAAACATAAAAATAATAGTTTTGGGGTGGGTTTGGAAAACAGAAAATACTCAAAAAACATGAAAATCGCCAAAAATAAGCATTTATTAAGTTCTGCTTTTCATAATGGTTTTCATGTTTTTTACTGAGTATTCGTATAAGAAGTTGCTTTAAAACCAAAGTTATTTCAAAGTAATCCACGATTTCATTATTGCTGATAAGAAACCCATAAAATTCAATAATTTAATTATTTTTGACTTGAAAATAATTTACATTAACTCTAAAGATTGCTCACTAATAGAATCGTTCTTTGATTGTTTTAAATTTATTCGTGTTTTGAAGAACTTCACATTAGTCAACTTTCTTAATGATTTTTCTCATCCAACTTATTGTTTGACAAATCATTTTTTGCACTATTGAAAGATAGGGAAATCGTTGATAAATAAAATTGAGCTGAATTAATGTTGTTATTACTTCATCTAATGTTGTTTTATGGTCTGATCTATTACTAGAAATGATTCTCATCGCAATTGTCATGAAAGTGACATTAAGAGAGTTTTGATGGAACTTTGCATGAGTAGTAGACCATTAACGGAAGTGTGATCTGCGCTGCATTTTGCAATCGTCTTTCGCCCACTTCACAATTGCCTAAATAACAAGTTCTTCTCTTTTTCATCGTTTTCTTCTTTGAATATTTCATGTCTGCAACAAGTAATTTAAAAAAGATAGTTGAGCTCAACTCACTTTCGAGAAAAATTATGATTAATGAATGAACTCTTGAACTTAATGTTTATAATTTTTTTCGATGAAATGTATCCTTTTTAGAAACAGTTTAATGATTGATTAGACCTCATATTACAAAATTACATTTATCTCAGCATCAGTTCTGTAAAGATGTCACGAACATTATAGGGATAAATAAATGAGTAAATGTTCCACTTTTTCTACACAACTTTCATTTTTACAGTCGCTATAAAAATGCTTGAGACGACTGTTGTGGACGGCATTTACATTAGTGAAAAAAACTTTTAGAAAGTCTTTGAGGCAAATGGCAATAACTTTGCTATTCTCTTATCGCTTGGGAAATCAGGCATTCTTCTGAAGAGTGTCTAATTATTTAACAAAAAACATTAATGTTTGTCACAGTCATAGAGTGACAGTTATTTCAATTTTTGTCTAGAAGAGACTTTTATTGATTTTATCTAAAATTATCTGATAATTGAAAAACGTGAGAACAATACCTATCAAAAGCATTCGTTATAAGTTTATTTGGTAACTAATGTTAAGTAATATTTATTTTAGTTTCTAAAGCAGTCATTACAACGATATATTTTTCTGGTCTCTAAGGCTTGTGTCAATGTATTCGGCAAACTATGTATAATATAAAACATGTTTTGTCTCGTCTTGAAAAAAGAAAAAAAATAGAATATTTTATTATTATTTTCGGAATATTTCAAAGAAGAAAAACTTATCTTAAGTTTCTTTTTATATTAAGTTTTTTTTACAAAAGAATTCTTATATTTATATTAAATTGAATTGAATTAATCTAATAATCATTTGAAAGAAGTTTATTATGATTAATATCTCTAATGCTTTCATGAACTCACATAAACTTTTAGTTCTCTTTGTTGTGTCTGAACTGAACTAAAAAAATGTAATCTTATGAAAAGGAATTCAAACTAAAATAGTTTTATGTAAACAATAATAGTTATTGATTGTCTAAATATATATTTCCGAACTTTGATAAGCGGATGACAATAGTTTCTTGAGCAACAAATCCGTGTTATTTATATTCAGAAAGCATATTACCATTTGATATAAAACAAAGGTTCTCTTCAATCATTATTAGCTCAATGTATAGTAACGTCAGAAAATTCACGTTCAATTTCTTTTTCGCTTTTGTATTGTTAGGAAACTTGAATTTGGTTGAGGTCATCGTTCTATAATGTATTTCATGAGCTTATCTCTCAAATTTGCATTATATTTATGCACATATTTAACACTAATTTTGTCTATTTGCTGACTGATAAATATATTTGAGAACCGGTGGAAATTCATTGAAAACGGTGTCGAAATTCTTTTTCAAATAACTTTATTTATCATTTTATAGCTTTATTTTATTGATAAATTCATGTTTCAACTGTTTAAAGAAATAACCCAACTATTTATTTAATGCAAACGTATATAAATTGTTGGTCAAAATAACAGGTGTATAGATTTTGCATTATTTGGTGCAGAGAATGTCACAAAATTCATTTTTTATACATTTCAATAATTTGTATTCATGTTATTGTTATTATCATTGCTTATAAATCTTTGAATATATTGTGTCAGCATTTCATTTAATCTTCAATATAAACGACTGGCCGTATGTGTGCTTCACTTTTATGAAAATAAACAGACATCTCGTAAGTTATATAATATTAATGGTATTCTTTGGTGCTCTGCTGTCTGTATTTCAGCTAAATTTAGTTTTCAGAGCACGCATTTTGCTTTCGAACAAGTTTTAAGCCCTTAATAATTGTTTATCGAAGAATTTAACTCTGAATGCACTTTATGCTAATGTTTAGGGTTTAGGCTAAGAATTCCTTGATAAAGTTATTGAGTTATTGAGTATTGAGTCTTTGAATATTCTATTATTAACATTTTATGAGTACTCATTAAAATTATCTTTAAGTGTTTGCATTAATTATTAGTATTAAAAAAATGTATCGAAATATTAAAGAACAAAACGCTAAACGTATTAACACTTTGAACTCCCTTTGCATTTAATGGTTCAAAATATAAGCGCAACATATCCATCGATGCGTGCAATAAAATATCAGCCCATTTAGAAAATAATGATGAGTTCTGAATTTCTTTATTCTTGTTATGTGTCATTTCGCTTATGAGTTGGGATTGACTCAAATTTGCATAAGATATAACTGAAGCTCGAATACAATACTTGTTAAACCACCAAAGTTTGTATGCCTTTTAAATAATAGTTAAACTCTAATATTTTTGCTTTTTTTCTAAACAATAACAATCAATAGGAAAAGAGCTGAAATGATCACTGGATTGCTATAAAAGTAGTTGTAGGCATTCATGCATTCATTCAATAGTAGTCTATTTTTTATCTTTTTAGTCTACATTCTTATTTATAAGTAAAGCTTTTCTGAGGCCATAGACATCAACATTAATGCCTGAAGTGAACGAAAGCCAATCTTCTCAAAGCTTTTGTCTGTCACGAACCACAACATTTTAAACGCAGTCAAGACTTCTTGATTCGACCAATAATTTCTATTTATTACTTTTTATTTAAGTTTTGAAACTTTGTTTCTGTTCGCATGATTATCTGGAACACATTCATATTTTTTCGATTAAGTCATTTTTTTTCAAATATGTTTTCAGTTCATGTGATTGTGTGCAAACTTAATGTTAATCAATTTTATTTGTGGTTATTTACCTATCGATTCTTTGGTTAAATAAATTTCTTACGGAATTTTTCGATTATTTTCCTATTTAGAAAGTGTCCGCATTCGTTGGCTATTGCTTTAGCAGTAATTGTTGCACGAAAGTTGGGTTTGGGTGCAACAGCCCTTCACGAGTCTCAGCCCATTTGTGATAATTCAAGACCAGGTATGTGTTATTCGCCTTTATTTTCTCCTTTCTACTTAATAGTCATTATCGTTCTTATTCTCAAATATTTTCGGTATTTGGCTTCAAGTGTTTATTAGAACTAAAAGTGTTAGTCCTCTCAATCATTGTTTTATAAACCATTTTCGCTCAATCATTGAAAACTTTATTGATATAGAGGTTTAGTTTTAATGAATTACTCCAATAAATAATATGTTTTCAAATATATAATATATTTTATTTTAAGGCTTCAATATTTACATAATTATTAACATGTAATCAAGTTTTCTCTTAAGATTAATTAAACCAAAAACTCGTGAGATTCTGTAAACTTTGCATTAAATTTGATTTTTTTCCTATAGCTTTGTCCTCTAATGAATTGTATTCTCAATCATTGGAATATTCGAATGAATACATAAAACAGTGGAAAGAAAATCCTGAAATAGCGATTGAAATCGCGAACGAGTATTCGGCGAAAACATTTCTGTCATCGGTTAATGCTATAAAAAATACACGAAGAAAGATGGAAGACAGACATGTCGTACTTCATGATCTGAATAAAGCTCTCAACTTGAAAGTAAGTTTCGCAATAGTCTATATCATAATGTCCTTATGACTAATATGAAAGGATTTCTAATTTATTTAATTATTAATTCAGTTTTGTTGCTCTAAGCATGTTAAATGTTAAGCAATTTTATTGTTAAACTAATTGCCAGATTATTTTGAACTCGATTAATGATATCTTCTAACCTCGTAATGAATCCGTTTGCTCATTGAAATGTCAAAATTTGATATTATTTATGTTAAAATCTACTGAAAACTATACTTAAAAAAATAAAATTCTAAATAATTGCTGACTTTCTCTATCAGCTTTTCCTATAATTATCATGTAATGAAGTATATTTCAGTTTTAGTTAGCCTTTAACAAAACTTGTTCTATCCCGTTGTGCAACTTTCACAGAACTTTATATTGTTTTCAATCTTTTCTTAAACCCGAAAAGTTCAGGAAATCGCAAATTCTAAATCATCGACAGCTTTCAGTTATATTAAAATTTCATTCGAAATTATTAGAAACGAAAAATCGAACACAACATTTATTTTTTAACATTATTCAAAAAAAGCTGGTGTCATTGAAGTTTTGCTATCCATTTGAATCATGGGTTAAACCTTTGATGTAGTCTAAAACAATTTAATATTTTGCAAGTTTTAATGACTAAATTGGAAATTAGCTTTTTTGATTAAAATGAAAAAATTATTCTAATTATGTTTAGTATTTAACAGATACAAAACTAAATAAAATACTTTTCCAATTGATTAACTAAACGATTCAAAAGAAATAATATTAAATTCATTTTTGTCATAGTTGTCGAAACAATACAGTTATTACGCGATATTTGACGGACACGCAGGAGTAGATGCTGCCAGTTATTCATCAGCACATCTTCACCACAATTTAGTCAAAAGTCAGGCCTTTCTTGACGGTGATATCAGTGGCGCTTTTAAAGAGGCCTTTTCTCTAACAGATCTGCATTATCTCGAAAGATCTGCTCGAGAAGGAAAGAAGAGCGGATCGACCGCTTTGTGCGCACTATTAGAGGAAAAATCGAAATTATATATCGCGTGGTTGGGAGACTCTCAGGCAGTACTCGTTAAGAATGGAAAGCCTCTCGATATTATGATTCCACACAAACCGGAACGCGAAGAAGAAAGAAAAAGAATCGAAGATTTGGGCGGTTTTGTTGCATATGTGGACACCTGGAGAGTGAACGGAACTTTAGCCGTTTCGAGAGCTATTGGCGATCCTGAACACAAACCTTATATCAGTTCAGAACCTGATGTCACAGAAATAACTTTAGATTCAGACGACGACTTTCTCATACTTGCCTGCGATGGCCTTTGGGATCAGTTGACACCAGAAGAAGCGACAACTTTGGTCTATCAGTATATCTGTGAGAACGAAACCGAAAATACTCAAGAAATTGCAGAAAATGTTGCCTCATATCTGTCCAAAATTGCTAAAGAGGAGGGTTCGAGTGATAACATAACTACTATTGTCTTATTTTTCAAAGATTTGTCTCAATTAATGGCCACACCATTCACTCCTTTGAGTCCACGCGACAGATCCTTAACCAGTGAAATGCAACAAAACGGACAGTTTAATGGCATTAATTCGTCTCACTTTCAATTTAGTGATTCTCAATACGAATACATGCAGTCAACGGCTAATCCGTTTGATTCTAATTCGACTAATTCTATGACATGGAATACGCCCTCACCTTTTGATGACATTATGAATAACGCAAAACTTAACATTGAAGTGAGCGAATCGATAAACTCTCAGAATACTAATGACTCAAACAACATGTCAAATCCATTCAATGAGTTGACTCAACAAACGCCTAACAACAATATCGACATAACTTACGAGAATATAGTTGAACGCAATGTTGAGTCGTCTGAGTTGAACATAGAATCAGTTGAATCGCTGTCAAGGGAACAACATATTAACCCTTTTGACACAACTGATAAGTTGTCAAACTATTCAAATGAGTCACAATTGCAATCTTTAATTGATAATTCAAACGCAAGAGCAGTTCAAACAACAGACAGCGGCTCTATTTATTCGAATATATCGGATTTTTCCGCTTCATTCCCTTTTTCACAAACCGGTATTAATCCATTAGATCCTGCCTTGTGTTCGACTCCACTCCAAACAACTCAATCATTAGTTGTCGATTCATTTGATCCAATTATTCAAGAAAATATTGATTCACAAACTATTATGGATTACACAACCGATGAAAGAGATTTGTGTGGTTTGGGTTTTAGACAAAGCTCTCAATCAAACATTGATGGCCTTCAATATGTTGAATCAAAGGATGACGTCAATATCGTTTCAAAGGAACCACATTTAGACAATCAAACGAATGAAAGAAATCAAACTCAAAATTATTCTTTCAATAATTCAGAAATCGAAGAAAACAGTTTATTGGAAACGACTCAATGGCAGACGGCTGAAAGTGCGCCTTCCTTTTTGAATAATGGAATCACAATCGCTGATAAAAATAATGAGCGCTCAACATGTCTTTTGGAAGAATATAATAACGATGTCACTCAAGTCGTTGAAAGTCAAGAACAAAGTTTTGTGGCTTTCAATCAGAATCAAGAATTTCAAGACATCAGTTCTGGTAATGAAAGCGTAGACTCTATTGTCTATGAAAATGTGAACACCAATTCAGATTTGGTCACAGAAATGAATGACAATATAATCGAAAATAAAGAAAATAATGGCCAATTACTCGAAAATAAGGAAAATGTTACCTTAAAAACAGAAGAACACTCACTATTAGAAAATATCGAACCAAACTTTGCAGACATTTCATCGGAAAGTATTGAATCAAAGCCTGAACAATATTCAATGTTTGAAAATATGGTTTCAAAACCTGAATTTGATTCGTCACAATTTGTTGATTCTAATTTAGAAAAATATCCCAATCTTGATAATCAAGAATTAACTCCAAAGAATGAATCGCAAAATTTTGAACCAGAAGTAAAAGAAGATTTATTCGCAGAAAATTATGTGAAAATGGATACGAAACAAAATGAATTCTCTTCTATGGGAAAAGTTGAGATGAATTCTTCGGAAATGGTGTCGAATAGTATGGAACTCAAAGCAGAAGATTCTTCAATGTCTCTAACCATTGAAACTGATTCTAAAGAGAGTTCTTTCAAAACTAACGAATCAAAAACTGAAGAATATATGCTTCTGGAGAATGAGGTCTCCAATACTCGAAGTGATGACGATTTGAAAGCAGAAGAAATACTTCTTTTGGCGAATATGGTCGTGAACTCTTCAGAAAACATCACGGCTTCAGAAGTATCAAAACTAGAAGAATCTTTGCGCTCAGATTTCGCCGAATCAAAGGCTCCAGAAATTAGTTCAGCAGATGTTGAACAGAAACCTAATGAATCGCTTAAATCGGAAAACAAAGAACCAAAATCCACAGAAAAATCAACTAAAAAATTGGATTCTAAACAAAAAGATTCAATTAAATCAATGAATATTGAATCAAAGCCTAAAGACAAATCGTCTGCGCCTTCATCGGCTCCTTTGAAGACTTCTAAAGCAGTACCTTCGAAGACATTGAACAAAACTTCCACTTTGTTATCAAAATCAAGTAAAACGACGACTACAACAAACAAAACTCTGGCGAACACTAATGTTAAGCCATTGTCTCCTGAAAAAGTGGCCACAAAACAGCCTTTAGTAGGAGTTCGTCCCAAAACAACACCAACAACAGCGAGTACTGGTCCGAGCCGTCCGACTGCGAAAACTACTTCAACATCAGCTCCAAAAGCGAGCGATACTTCAAAGCCTTCGCGTCCTTTAGTGAGTCGTGTCTCGGGATCACGTCTCACGCCTGCGACTGCTTCCACTTCGGCTGCGGCCAAACCTTTAACTTCGGCTCCAAAGCCATTGGCCGCTAAAGCTTCAGATACGAAAGTCTCAAGTCCTAAGGTATTGCCTACAAAAACTTCTACCGTTTCGCGAACAACAGCTACGACTTCAACTACGAGTAAAACTTTGAGCACAACCAAACCTGCAAGCAGTGCGTTGACCGGCAAGACACCTGCCACTAATGTTAGCTCATTGTCTCGTAAACCTACGACTCAAACCACTTCTGCGACTAATTTGAGACCAAAAACAACTTCAACTATAACCACAACAAAAGTCGGTGCAGTCAATGGAAAGCCTGTAAGTACTAAACCTCAAACTTCAACTCTTAAATCAGTCACGAGTAAAATCGATTCGGGGAAGTCTTTGACTGCTTCTAATAAAACTACTGCTACAAATCGTTTGGCCGTAAAGTCTTCAACAGGTCCGACAAAACCAGGCGTGAAACCGATTCCTATAAAAGGAGAAAACAAAGTTTCGGCCGTCACTAAAACGATCCCAACCACTAGTAATGGTTTATCTTCAAAAACAGTTAATAAACACAACAATCCTTTGAATGTTCCGAAACCACTAAAACAAGAATTAGAAGACGCGGACTTATTATCACAACCGACCGGTTATTCATCAATAGAAACAAAAAGAAGTGATAATATGTCACCAATGAATTCAGAGGCAATTTTTTCAAGTCCTGATACGGCAGAAAAAGCGTTTATTATGTCCAAAAATGGTTCACTTGATATGACCTGCATTTCCAACACCAGTGGCTTTGAAATCTCTCCAAATAATATCAATGATTCAAATTTGAATTCCAGAGATCATAATTCAGACCATAATTCAAATTCTTTGCTCTTATAAAGTTTTTAAGTACGCAATAATTGCTGCTATTCTTTAATAAAAGCTTTTTATGTTTGAGTTTTTTTCTCAATTCATTTTCCATTAATTATTATAAATGAGTTTGAATGAGGTTTTAATGCAAAAGAATTATTGATAAAAATATAGATTTCTAGTCAATAAAAGATACGAAAAAAGGCCGAATTTATAATTTAATTAAAAAAACAATTATTATTCTTAATTAATGGTTTTTAATTTGAAAAAGTGGTCAAAAATTGAATTATTTAGTGTGAAACTCATATTACAATCAGTGCCTTTATTTTGAACTTTTTTATCTCGATTAGCATTTTATCAAATCTTTATATATTGGGTATGAAATGATTTGTTATATATTCAAAGCATTAATGTATTTAATTATTTTGCGCTTAACTACGAACAAATTTCACTAAATTTTCGTTAAATAATTGCTTAATTATTCAAAGGTTTTGCAAGTTTTTTCACATGAATTAAATTTTATTTCAATTAGTATAATATGCTGTTAAACAATAGTGGCCTTATTTTTTATATTTGCGACTTTTTGTATGCAAAAGTGTGTTGTCTAACGAAAGCCAATGAACACAAAATTATAATCAAGTAATGCATCGGATTTATAGAAAGAAAGATATTGAATAGAAGTAATTGTTTTAAAACTATTGATAAGGTATTAGAGGTTTCTTATAATGCTTTTATATTATTGATATCTATTGTAATTATTATTAATTAAATTCAATTATTATGTAATATTAAATGAATTTTAAGAATGATTTAATTTTTAAAATAAACTCTTCTTTAGTTTTTTGCAAATAAAACAATAAATCATTTGAATGTTTTAAAGATTGCTTTCTATGAATTTGAAAAATAAAATTCTGCTTTTATTAGTTCTTTCTGTTATTAATTTAAAGTTCTCGTTAATAAAACTGATGGAATTCCGCTTCAAGTGTTTTTCACTTAATTATCTGTAAAAATGGGAAGTCATCGAAATTTCCTCAAATCGTTTCAACAGAATTTTGCAATAGTTTTTATGACGTCTAATAGTTTTAGTCAAGTTTTTTGCTTCGAATAAAGTTTCTGTAGTTTTCTCACGAATATTCATTAATTTAATTTTTATCTAATGTTTATTTAAAAAAACTGTGAAATGTATACTAAATAAGGCTCGAAACATAGTAATAGTCTAAAAGACATCTAAATTAATGAAATACTCATTTCGTTAATTTAAAAAATATTTTCTAATTCTAATAAACTATTATTAATAGTCTATTAAATGAGATTTTATAAGATTAGGAAATTTTTGTTTGTTGCTAACGATGTTATAGTAATTCGTGTTTTAATAAAATTTTTATTGAAGAATTAATTAAATTAATTTATAAGAGAAAAGAGTATCAATAATTGAGCACTTATTTCAGTTTTAATTTGATTTGATTATCGATTTGTTTCAAATAATGTAATGAATAATTGATAAGTTATAATAAGGCTTATTATGTACTGAAAGGCACAAACAGTATATTATATCTAATCATAATCTATAAACATATTTTGAGTTAAATGTAAAAAAGCTAAGTATAAGTATAAAGAATAATAATCTTCGAAATTGAGTCAATTCTTCTAAATATTAAGAAATAGTTGAAAGCCGTACAAAAATAACAATCCCGTCATTATATCTAAATATATCAATATTTGCGTATAAAAAATAATGCCATAAATTGTCAGCGATTTGTTTGTTAGCCATTAATTTCATGGTCTGTTTGGAGAGTTGTTGACAGTTGTGACCAATGAGTCATTTTGTTTGATTTCAGGCATAGAGCTGTTGGAGATTTGATGGATATCTCTGTAGTGTTTCATTAATGACTTTTTCCACGTATACTCTTTGTTACAAATACTACACGTGAAGATTTGTTCGGCTCTATTCGAGTGAAAATAGTCCATATGTTCTTTCAATGTCTGCTTATTTCCATACAATTTGTTGCATATTTCGCACTTCCATTTGTTTGAGTTCCAAATAGAAGTCGAAGTTTTGTGAAATGATATAAATCCGAGCTTTCGATTACTCGATCGAACCATTTTCATAGGCTTTCGAATTTGATCGTTGTTTCGGTTAGTCTTAACTGAATTGTTGCCATTTTTGTGTGTCTTTCCGTCTGGAAGTGATCTCAATGAAGAGCTTCTCCGTCTTTTGACCCCATTTTCAGGAGTTTCGGGACAATAGGACGGAAAAGTGGTCGGATCGGCATCTATTTGGATCAAACACGGCATCTGAGGCGCTGAATCTCCTGAAGACATCTCTTCGCCACAACTTCTCTCCTTCTCATCAATTTTGTCCACATCTTTGTCATCGTTTCCCATTTCTTCTTCCTCTTCTTCTTCATCGGTAATAGTAATCCATTGCGAGTCTTCATTAGTTTCTTCATTAGTTTCTTCATTATTTGAATCATTAGTGAATCCATTGATCGGTGCATTTGATGGAAATTTTTGTTTTCTTCTGTTCGGAGAGTTGTCTAAGGAATCGATTTGTGGCGAAGAGTGAAAGCTCGGAGTTTGAGGAATAGCATTGAAATTTGTGAAATTGAGATCAGTTTTTAGTTGTGAACGATTTCCACCAATCAATCCATTTCTTCGTTTAATATTATTGTCATTATTATTATTGTTATTATTATTTCCATAATTATTATTATTATTATTATTGGAATTGTTTTGATTGTGATTTTGATTGTTTTGATTGTAAACTAACTTAATATTAGCCAATCCTTTAATATTCAAAGTCTTAGCGCTTGTGAGGAATGATTCGATGGCATCTCTGGTGACTTCGACCTGTCCGTTGTATATGAAGTGAAGGATGGCTTCCATGTCATTAACTTTGATGTCTTGAGGCATAATCATAACGGTATTGGAGTTGCCGTTCGAGCCATTGTTTTGAAAAGCACTCAAAGCATTCTTTATGTATAGACTGCTGGCGGCCATCACTACGCGATGACATCTGAAGACCTTTCCTGAGCAACAAATGGCTAAATCTGTGAACAATCCGTCAGCGAATAAACTGCCGAATGATTCAAAACCGTCCAAATCGTTGCCTTTGCGGAAGTGATACGTCTTGTCTTCGGTCCGATTGCTTTCATTACTATTACTATTGCTTAAAGAGTTGTCAATACTTTCCAATTGTTCGGCCATTCCTTCAATGCATTCAATTTTATAAATACAGAATATTTTGTTTTATTATTATTTAAAACACAAAATAATTGAAACAAACGATTAATTAATAGAAATAGAATTCAATGATTTAATAATAAATGAATTGAAATAAAAATAAGAAAAAATCAAAATCGAAGTCAAAGTCAAACATAATTTAATAGAAACTAATCTAAAAATTCAGAATTTATTCTCCATTTCCTGTAAAAAAGCCTAAAATAATTCCAATGTATTGAATGTTAAGAACCCAACAAAACATCACATAATATATAATAAACTCGTTTTACCGCTTGTTGTGCGCAGCCGTACAGAGCATTCAATCGAAAGGGCATTGACTACTAGTGCTGAAGCTTAAGAATTATATGAATACGTATTTGAGAACAACTATTACTACTATTAGTGCTATTGGTCTGCATTCCTATAGAACTGAGCAAAGAATTAGTCTTTTTCATAAACTGTTGGTTCGCTTCATTCACATTACGCTTAACTCAAACTTTATCTCAAACTCAAGTCTAGTTTTCGATCCAAACCAACAGCTATTTTGCCCTTCAGTTCAAACTTTTATATCTTTTAAGATTTGTTTTTAGAACGAATGCAAACTTTTTTAATCTATTAATAATTCAATTCTTATTTAATTCTTACATTTGTTTTCTATACTTAACATTATTTCATATATAATAAAAAGTGATATTTGAGTTCTTTATATTATGTTAGTTATAATAAACTTCAATTTCATGAATTAATAGTTTAATGAAAAAATTTTGATCTAATTTTTATGAGAATTTCTTAATCGAGAGAATTGGAGCAGTTCTGCAACTATTGCAACATTTTTCAGCTTTTATGAGTAGTTGTGCACTAATTATAGTTCGCTATTAAATATGACATAAATAATGAATAAAATAAAACATTTCTATGAAGTTCTTGAAAAAAAATAATACTATTAGTTATTCTGATTAGATATTGAATTAGCAAATATTTGAGAAAGAATTTATAGATTAGTTTTTTGCTCAAATAATATGCCACTTGAATCAATATTATATGAATTCATCTTCAATTCTATACTTACAGTATTTGTATTGATAGTCAGAATGAAATTCTCTTTATTATAAACTTTCATTTGTTTATACGACCGAAAAAATGATTAGAAGTTTATTCACATCTTGAGAAGTAATTTTGAAAAACTTTTATTCGTATCATTGAATTTGCCTGAGTTTCAAATGAAAGATTAACTGTTTCTCATACAAACATTTGTGTCCTATTGGAAGCTCTGAGTTATGCTGTGATCAGTGATCGCCGAAATCTCTAGTCATGCGTTCCAATTAATCTCAAACCAGATATTTTTATGTTTAATCAGTTATTTAAATTATTTTATAATTAGTGATAAAGAAATCATTTAGTTTTCAGAGGACTCAAAAAGTCACTCATCTGTAAAGTATTGCTTAATATAGAGATTCTCAATCAATTCGATCAAATATTTCTATTGAGTTTATTAACTCAATAGACTATAAGTTGCAAAACAAAAGATTGAAAACTACCTCAAACTTATACCTGTGTTTATCAAAGTCTAAATTTTAGCGTCAAAAACAAGCAATATTTGACTGGTTGACAAAATTCCTACAATAAATTTTGTATTCCAAGAGAATAAATAATTTCTTGAATAATTAATATTCGAGGCACTGATATATGGATAAGTCATAAACTTATTTCTTTGACAAAAATAGAGCTAAACATATAATAAATTTAGAATTTAGTCATTAAGGCAACAAAAAGTTATTTGCAGTTCACAAGTTTAGGCCTTCAGGAAAATACTTCGAGCTTTTTATTCAAAATTTATCGGCGATTAGAGTCATATGTTTTGAAAAGCCAAAAGTTAATCAATTTTTAGAATTTATTTATTTTTTCTAAAAATATGAATTAAGATTTGATAACGAATAGAATAGCGTCTAATTTATGACTTTTGAATGATCGCTAATTATCAAAAGAGTTAGCGCTTCACTTCAAAATCAGAGATCGTGTCATTAATTTGAAGTGAATTTTCATCACTTCAATAATTGCTTTGATTCGAAACTATATTAAAACCATGAGAACTGTTGTCAATAGCATTGATTGAGTCATCTTCTGATTCAGAACTATTGAGTTCGCGTTTGAATGTAAGCTATTGTTTGACTTTTATTTTGTACGAGTCATTACAAGTCATAGTGATCGACAACTTGAGGTCATTTCGAAATAACCAGTTCTGAAGGCATTAAACAAATATCTTCAAAATATTTGCATCTAATGAGATAAAGCATTTCTTTAGTTCCAGATTCTTTACATTCAGATGGAATCGCGCCCAACATTTTGTCGGCGATTCTTCGCGTGTAATCAAAGTTTGTTCCAATTCTTCGATAGTTTACTGAATGTTTTTGTTTTGTGAATCTATTCTTTGGATACTTTTTGTTGAATGCATTCTTTCTCAAGAAATTGATTATCTTTTGTTCGGTGCCAGCTCTGGATCTGATTGAGTTTCGTCTCAATGGCTCAACTTTTGAAGAGAATTTGTTCGTCTTATCAACAAATTCTCGAATTCGTTTCGATAGTGAAAATCTTGAATTCATTGATTAAATTTTAAAATAACTATTGAATGGTTTAGTATTAATTCAGTGACAACCAGTTGTCGACCACTTCTATCAATGTCTTATTTTTGTCTAATTTGATGAGTAATTAATTATTTCTTCAGAACTCATTGAAATCATTTTAAAGTCAAATCAAAGAGAACTCAATAGTTCGCAGTTTTACGAATGAGTGCTTTCATTATTCAATAATATTTGAAAATTGACTTTAAGAAAAGAACGCGTTTAACAATAAACTCATTTTGAAACTTGCATTAAAAGCGTTAACCCAAATAACTATCACAACAATTAAACAACTTTTATAACTTACAAATTAAAAACTTTTTGAACAAATTCTTTAACTTTTAACAAAACAATTTTTTTAAGAATTTCTCTAATGAAAAGTATTAAATAAGAAATTAAAAAAGTTTTTACTAAATTATATTATTTTAAGATATTTATGAAACAGTAGATTATCTTTAATTAAGTATTTGCTGTCAACAATGGAATTACATTTTCGAAAAGAGCAAAAGTAATCAATTCTAATGTACTATAAATTGTATAACTTTTTGATATTAATAAAAGTGAACACAATTACGAATCGATCCCTATTTTGATTTAATCATCAGATCGAAAACATATGACTTTTAATACTTTTATTAATAATAAATTAATTTGAAATGAATTATTAAATGATATGAATCGTAAAAATGAGAGAAGAAAGACACCAACGGTTGGAACAAATGGGAGACAATCGTCAAAATTGAATAATTGGAAGGGTTTGACATCAGCCCCAATGCATTCGTGTCTAAATGGAGTCAATAATTTGCGTCCAAAATGTGAACAAACGTTTCGTGTGATTGTCTCAAATCCAAGCAATGATTCGGCCCTTAATTCCGAGAAACAATTATGGAATCAAATTAAAGAATACAGACATCAAAAGGTATGATGCCTTCACTCCTCAATAATAGATAACTAATGAAATGATGTCTTTGTTTAGGACATAATATTAATCGATTATTTGATAGGTTTTTATGTATCACTTCTCGAATCAGTTTTGATAAGCAGTCGACGTAAAGATCCGTATATTCTATTCCCTAATAGTTTTCAAATTTCAGTGAGCGCTAAACTGTTGTTATACAACATCTTAATAAGAATCGGAGATTTAAACCGTTATCTCAATAAGACATCGATCGCAGAAACTTATTATTTGAATGCAAGAAAATTGGATGTAATGAGAGGTCACGCTTACAATCAATTAGCAATTATGACGCCTCACAGCGAACCCCTTAAATGCATCTATTATTCGGTGAGAGCCGCCAAGTCTTGTGTTGAGCCCATTGTTATCGCTGAAACCAATATTAAAGCTGCAGTCAATCGATTCGATTGTAATATTTTGAAGAAAATCTTTAAATTCTGTCATAATATTAATCGTGACGAAAGTCTTAATGAAGAGACAGAACTCTATCCAAAACGAGGAATCGAATGGTTTTATTTGTCTGTGATATCGATTTATAGCGAAAATTTAAAACCTATTTTTAAGCCTTTAATTGATTACATAATAGCCAATTGTCAAACAAGTAATGAATTGTTGAATAACAATAATTTCAATTTTTCTTTAATGGCATTCGATGTGGCGCTCGATTGGATCAGTTTAAAAGACTTCAAAAAGATTTTCGCTGAAGAATATGCAAAAGAGTTTAAAGAACTCAAAACAAAGCTCACAAACTGTTTAGAGATTGTAAACGAACACAAAAACTCTTCGGAAAATTCCCAAAATTATTACTCAAAGAGCGAAACAGTTTTATCAAAGGCTTTATTCCACGACTACGTTTTGCGGGGATTTTCGCCTCTCAAAGAAATTCATCAAAGTTTAGCCTATGATAGGAATGAAGTGCTTATTATTGAGTTTTATCCATTAGTCATTCGAGTCAACGATAAATTAGAAAAACTATTTGGAAAGTCAATGAAACCGCGAAAGATACGAAATGTGGCGCTCGGAAGCATTCTTGAGAATGAATTCATCGCTAATTAATGAGCTTTTTTTGAACAAAGTTTCTATTCGTATTTCAATTTTTATTAACAAACTTTATTTTACGTTTTGTTTTGTTAATATTTGATTAACTCTATATTGAAATAAAGTTTTCAAATTTTCAGAATTTAATTCTTATTTATAATTTGAAAAATCGTTAATTAATTATTAATCACTTGGATTTTAATTTTGATCCTATGATTTGTTGCAAAAAAATCAATACTAGAATTGAACAAATACAATGTCTACAGTTCTTAAGGACTCAACAAAATGTGTGATTAATAATTGTTATCATTTTAATACTTTTTATTATAATTTAGTTAATTGATGAACACAACTGTTCTTTTTATGAACACTGGTTTAGTATTCAATCGACGATTTATTATGTTTTCCACAAAACACTCGACCATTAATTTATCAAAAAAGGAAATAACAATCGATTTACGAATAGACTCATTAAGCCTTTAAATGATTTGTTCTCTAACTTGTTTTCTTTTTAATATAGTAATTAAGAAATACATCACAAATTTGTTACGATTAGACATCTATTAAGTCTAAAAATGACATGTAATTAACAAAATCAAGAAAAAGGATGTTTTACACAGTAATAATTCACAAAATGGTAAATGAGATGATCTCAAGACTAAATAAGATATAGTTATCATAAATCAATTATTAATAAGTGAGAAATTAAAAAATTATAAACTATTATCCATAAAACTGCGATCAAATCATATAAATTGTTGTTTTAGTCAGTTTTAGCGGTCGCTGTCAAGTGTTCTTCACTATTGGAATGCCAGGTCAGGCGGTCCTCATAGAACTTGATTACAATCTGTTACGAATAAATTCAAATTATTAGTAAATAAACTTAAAAAGTGTTCATTTGTAACAAATGTAGTCATTAAAGGCTAAGTCATGCTTTCAAATCATATGAAAGTGAACCCTAACAGGTCTTAAGTCAAACAGTAATCGCTTTTGATTCATATAAATTAGAGTTAAATAAATAAGAGAAATGTATAAATAAATAGTGTCCTACTTGAGGGCACTTAACGTTTGCCATCTTCGCGGGCACCAAATCTGCTTCGTCTGAATCTAACCATTTCATGAGAAACATTAGTTCTCCCGAAGCATCGGTTGCGCCCAAAATCCTGTCAGGTCTGAGCCCTCTGTCAAACCCCCCGCGCGGACGTTTCATCGCGTCGTCAAAGTCTTCCTCGAGAGACCTGTCTTTTGGCGGTCGTCCGGGCGTTGCGCGACGCGTCCTCTTCTCAGCGATTGGTGTTTCGCTTTGAGATCCAGTACGACGTCGACCATCGCTGAGGTCTTTGTCAGACTTGGAGGATGTTTTGTCTTTAGACTTTTTTCTCATTTCTTCAAACTGTGCAATGAGTGCCTCGCAGTCGAGGTTCTCGACCGGTTCCCACGTGTTCTCTTCGTCCGGATATCCCTTCCATTTAAGCAAATACTGTGTCTTTCCCTTAACATTGCGTTTGTCGACCACTTTCTCAACAATATAATCTTCAGTCTTGACGTCATCGTCTGCCTCGTCGTCAGGCTTTGACTTTCGCGGCATTTCTTTTGGATTTTATTTAGATTTATATCTAAATAAAGTTTAATATCAATTAAATGTTAAAACTATTGCTTTCAAATGCTTTCAAAGACAACAAATGTAAAGAAGTGTTGCGCCAAACGATTGGATCACAAATAAACTCTTGAGATCGACTAGAGATCAGTATTAATGCGATTGGTTTTCACTTTCACTCTTTGACTCAAATATTATTCAATAGAGAAAATGTCGACAATTAATACAAATCCTCGTTATTCTATTGGTCTCTACAAACATATGGCGCAAAAACTGTGCAAACATTTCTTTTATGCTTATGGTTCAAACATTAGTTACGTTATAATATATCCAAAACAAACACTTAAAAAGACATTTAAGAAATGCATTGAGTTTTATGTTTTGAGGGAAAGAAATACTTTATATTTTGTAGACGTAATCAATTGAACGTTCATTTATTTCATACTCAAAATTAAACACAAGTCAAAATAATAGTGAATTTCTTCAACAATTTTTAATCATTTACTAATAATTAATAAATTATTAAATCAAGAAATGGATTATCTCGAGTATAGCGACTCCTCAAAGGAAGAGAGAGGGGCTCTCGTAAGAAGACATCAATTGATTGTTTATTTATTTGCATTTTAATTGTTTTTTTTTGTATAATTTATTTAGACTTTTGGTCGATTAAAACTAATGAATAATCAAATTGTGTTCAAAAACCATAAGACCGGAAAAGTGGAGACTTTGAACTCGTCTGACATCGAGTCGATTATATGGCAGAGAATGGCCTCTGGTTTCGGGATTCGAGTAATGATGAAAAACGGACAAATGTATCGTTTCGGAGGCTTTAACGAATCGGATAACGAAAAGCTGACCAAATATTTTGCGCGCAATTATTCAATCGATTTGAAAACTCGAGAATATTGTCTTCGGGGCTGGAATTGGGGAACCGCTAACTTCGACGGAGCAGTGCTTGGATTCGACATCAAAAAATCCGATAAGGCTTTTGAGGTCCCGCTTTCGAATGTGAGTCATTGCACGACAGGCAAGAATGAGGTGACGCTAGAGTTCCACCAGAACGATGAGGCGCCCGTCAGTCTTATGGAAATGCGATTCCATATCCCGACCGTCGATGGCGTCGATCCCGTCCAGGCCTTTATGGAACAAGTCTTGGAGAAGGCCAGTATTATTCAAGCGACTGGTGAATCAATCGCTACTTTCAAAGAACTGCAATGTCTTACACCCAGAGGTCGATATGATATCAAAATATTTCCCACTTTTATTCAACTTCACGGAAAAACATTTGATTATAAAATACCGATTACTTCAGTGTTGCGTTTGTTTCAATTGCCGCATAAAGACAGTCGTCAAGTGTTTTTTGTTATGAGTTTAGACCCGCCTATAAAACAGGGACAAACTCGATATCATTTCTTAATTCTGTTGTTTAATAAAGACGAAGAGTTGGCCATTGAATTGGGTATATCTGAACGTGAGATCAGAGAGAAATATGAGGGAAAGTTACAAAAGAATATGTCGGGACCTGTTTTCGAAGTATTGGCCAAATTGATGAGAGTTTTAGTTCAGCGCAAGATCACAGTACCCGACCCCGGCTTCTGTTCCCAGAAAGACATTCCTGTGATTACATGTTCTTATAGAGCAAGTGCTGGTCTCTTATACCCACTCGACAGAGGCTTTATGTATGTCCACAAACCTCCGGTTCACATAAGATTTGAAGAGATTATGTCAATTAATTTCGCGCGTTCTGGCGGTTCGACCCGTTCTTTCGATTTCGAAGTCGAAACAAAATCGGGATTTGTTCACACTTTTAGTTCTATTGAAAAAGAAGAATATTCTAAACTTTTCGATTTTGTGTCGAAAAAGAAACTCAGAGTTAAAAATCGTGGAACAGAAACAACAGAAAAGGGACGTAACGATAGAAAGGACGACGAAATCGTTGACTCTGATCTTGAGGACGAACCCGACGCTTATCTCCAAAGAGTTCGTGAAGAGGGAAGGATTCGAGAAGAAGGCGGAGATTCGGATGAATCGGACGAGTCTTTCAATCCTGGACGAGAAAGTGATGACGTGGCAGAAGAATTCGATTCTAATGCCAGCGGAAGCTCTTCTGAAGATTCTGATGATGACGAGGGCTCTCATAAGAAGAAAAAGAAAGAGAAAGAAAAGCCCAAAAAAGAAAAGAAGAAGAAAGAAAAGAATAAAGAGCAGAAACGTAAACCTAAAAAGGAAAAGGACGAAAATAGGCCCAAAAGACCGCAAACGGCTTTCTTTTTGTGGATGAATGAAAATAGAGAAAAAATAAAGAAAGAAAATCCGGGCCTTTCTCTCACAGAAGTGACCAAAAAAGCAGGAGAATTGTGGAAAGAGAAAGTGAAAGACAAGTCTAAATGGGAACAAAAAGCTGCCGAAGCGAAGAAGAATTATGAAAAAGAAATGGCAGAATATAAGGCAAACGCGCCCTCAGAGAAAGAGCGCAAGTCTTCTCCTAAAAAGAGCGATAAATCTAAATCTGAGAGCAAAAAGTCTAAATCTCCGACAAAGACTAGCAGTCAATTCAAAAGTAAGGAATATATCAGCGATTCTGACAGTTCGAGCAGTGATGACAGCGACAAAAAGTCTAAAAACAAATCAAAGAAAGATAAATCTAAATCATCGAAGAAGAAAGAAGATAGTGATGAAGACATGAAAAGTGCGTCTGAATCAGAAGAAGTGGAATCAACTCCAGAATCTGATGACGATTCGGATTAAATTTCATAAATTGTTATAATAATGATTACTTAAATTTTTTTTTCATTACTTCGTTTAATAAATCATTTCTTGTGTATCGTTTAAATACAAATTTCATTATAGTTTTTGATTTATTAAAAAAAAGCCAAAAATTTGGCACAAATTCATCACTGTTTTAGTAATTTTTTCTTTAAAAACAAATGATTGACAAAAAATAGTGTAAGTATTTATTAAATCTATGATTTGATGAAGTGATGGAAAGCAGTATTAATAAGTTGTGCACAATTAATATAAATCCAAATATTAATAAACTATATATAAAACAATTTAATAATTCGAATAAAATTCTATAATTCTTCAAAGAAGGCAACTCTTGCTTTAGTAGTTCCCGAACGCGTTCGTCTCAAAGTTGAGTATTTGGTTTCCCCTCTATTGACGTTTTCGTCATGAATGCGATCGAAAGGCGTTAACTTATCTTCAACTTTGAGTACTTGTATTTCAGACTTCAAGTCTCTGAGCTGTTCCTGTAAGTGACGAGACTTTTCCAAATATTCGATTCTTTCTTTCTCTATTTCAAAGGCTAACTTTTCGACGTCAGTATCAGTTAATAAATCACATGCAGTTGAGCTTAAAATACTAGAGACGTGCGATCGAGTCGATGATGGGATTGAGTTCGATGTGGTCACTGTTATTGAACTGCCGTTTTGGTAGGGGTTATGGTATGGCGATCCACTCGAACACGTGGACATATTTGCAGAATGAAAACCAAACCTATCATTCGCTGAATCATTAAGACGTAAATCATTAAAATCCCTCAAAACAGTGATTCCAGAATTTGTATAATTATCAAAATAGTTAACTTCGTCACGATTTTCAATGGAATTGATGCCATTAATTGTTGAACTTTGATTAGAATTATTGCCGATTTGAATATTTGTTCCATTGCTGTGATTTTGATTTGGATTAGTTTGTGTCGGACCTCTCAATAGGTCTAATAGTTTTTCTTTGGCCTGTCTTTCTGACAACTTAGCCCTATAGAGTTCGTCTCTCAGCTGTTCTGCTTCTTTAGCTCTTCGTTCGCTCTCTTCAACCATAGTGCTGGCCAACAGTTCCGCTTCTGCAGCCTTTCTCTCCATAAACATTTTCTCCTCTTCTGTTTTAATGGCACTTATTTTGATCCTTTGTATTTCAGCCTCGGCTTCAGCTGCTTTTTGCGACAAAAGCATAGCCTCTTCTTCAGCAACTCTGGCCTTTTCAGCTAATAACTCAGCGGTTTCTTCACTTCTTCGAAGAGCTTCTTGTGCCCCATGAGCTTCTTCTTGGTATTGGAGAAGTCGTTGTTCTAATTCGGCTCTTTCTCGTTCTGCTTCTTCTCTCAATTGTTTTTCTCGCGCTAATTTCGATCTTTCGAGTTGTCGCCTAACCTTCTCTTCTCTGGCCTGAGCTTTCATTTGTTGCAATTCCATAGAATCAGGTTTTCGTCTTCGCATAAAGAGATCATGATTTCCAATACATAGATCTAATATAAGTTTATTCATTCGAGTTTTGGAAGAGTAGAATTGGAAGTTAGGCGAATGGGCCCTATCGACGGGCTTAATAGTGAACTTTTTGTCGTCATAACTAATATTCCTGATCTCACTCCAGGGAAAACTAATCTTTGGCGTCAATTTGTTATTTTTTTCATACATATTAAGTCCTAAGGCAGTGACCCCTAACCACAATTCACTTTCTTTCTTATTACTAATAGGAAAATAGTTGACGCCATACATGTCTAAGTCTTGAGCGATCTTCAAGTACTCCATCTCTGCCTCGTCTCTACTCATGCCTTTGTGATCCGCGTACCAGATTTTGATCCTTTCCTCCCACATCTCGGGTGTCATTTGGTATTGATCTATAACTCGTTGCGGTAGAAGGTCTTCGGCGTCAGCCAACATTCCAGGTTTATAACTAGCCTCATCATAGTCTCCATACTTGGCCTGTACCGCATACGAGGCCAATAAGACACTGGCCTCTGGAGGACAGAAGATATCCATATTAAGTATCGCTTGTTTTACTTGAAGGAAAAATAAGTGTTGAGTTATCTCTTGAATGAGTTCTTCAGCCACGTCTTCGGGAAAGAATTTGGCCAAAAACAAGAACGACATTAAGGGCTCATTCGATGTTTGTTTGAAATGCTTTTTGTTGTGATCTTCGTATTTATTTGTCGCGATGTCCTGATCGCTAATCTTTTTTTCCATTTTAAGCCATGCGATAAATCCTTTTGAGTCAATGTATTGAAGACCAAAATAAGAGACTTCTCTCAAACCTATCGTTCGCGTGACCAAATCGAACAAATCTCTGCCCAAAGCAGTCTTTTCGATATCGAACTCCATCTGTGCGTCCATTGTCTGGATTGAGACGAATATTGTTTTGCGAGATTTTGACCCCGACGGAAGTGTTGTTCGCATTTTGTTAAACATTTTCTTATTTTAAATTTTAAGAAATTGTCACCAAAACTGTTGACAACTTTCTTTCATTCAATTAAATCCAAACCAATAAAAGTTCACATTTTTGTTGAATTTCTTTTCATTTTATTTGAATTCTTAAGACTTTAATAAATATTATTATTATCTTTAAAATAATTTAAATAATAATTGAAATAATTTAAGAATAACTTAATTATTATTATTATTAAATATGAACTAAAATAATATTTACAAAAGTTGTAAATGTTTTTCACTGCAAAGCTTTAGCATTTGGTTTAAGTATCAAATTATATACAAAATAAGTCCAAATATTTTCAGACAGATTTCGTTGAGAAACAGTTATTCAAGTGATAGCCAATCACGCATAATATTACGC